>WIGM01001151.1:0-12256 GCA_014235935.1 Colletotrichum musicola
TGCAGTCTGAGAACCATCCGGGCTATCTGCTCGAGCTTGATTGAACCTCTTTTGTCTTTGTTTATCGCATCAACATCTAAATTGCCGTTGGTTCCGACTCGTCGATGGCTTGAACGAAGAACCTACCTAGCATTGAGGCCAATGCGAAAAACCCTCCGAGTCGACTCGCGCCCGTTGCCGGAAACACCGCCGACTGCACCTCCACAGCCACACAGCCTGGCGGCCGCGCAGCCACAGAGTGACCTCCTCCCCACTTCAACTGCTGCTCCAAGCGGCGGACGGTACACTAATGTGAGGCAAGGGTCCGGCCACAGGTCACTTGCCCGAAGCTCAGGCGACTCGCCTGCCGCATCTCAACACCAAGACACACACAATGACACGATCCGAATAGAGTAACGACACGATGTTCTCCTCTTCAGGGAGTGGGAAGAAGCCCTCGCAACAGGTATGTTCCGAATCGCTCCCAGGCCTCGGCCGTCGTCGTCGCAATGCTGAACTGCCCCGCAGCAGGAAATGGTCCAAGTCGGTAGGTTTCGTCATACCTCTACGTCCCGAGGCTTCGTCGCCGAAGAGGCGTCGGCGCCTGCGGCTGGCTTCATGAAGGCTTGGCTGACTCTTGATGCTTGACTCTCGGCGCAGACCGCTCAGAGTATGTTGGCTTCGCAGCCGCCTAGACCGAGTCTCGGAGCTGACTTGGGGGTAGTTCTGCATCGCCGTTTTGGAAACCGCCCCCACGCGAGAACACGCCGAAAAGGACAGGTCGCGACTCTAACCTGGTTGTTGGAGCCGCGTACTCCCATGCGGACATTTTGAAATTCGATTCCTTGTGCGACGCCATCGCTGCTTGTTTGTGTGAGTCTGTCCCGCTAATTCGCGGCCAGGAACCTATCCAGCTCCTCGTCGAGACCGAAGACCCCCCCTTCCTCCCACTCGACCAAAGGTCGCCCCAGCGATGCCTCCCCTCCGACTTCGCGCCCCAACTCGGGTCTCTCCTCGCCACCGATCAAGAGCTACATAAACTTCCTTTCCAACACTAACGATGACTGGAAGGCGGACGAGGACGAAGAAGACATGATGGGGTACGAGGACGACGACGGAGATGACTTTGGCTTGCCCAGTCTGTCCAATATGAAGAGACGGACGCGCAAAATGGCGGCGCAAAACAGGTCCGACCCGAATGGCAGCCTGTCGCCGATGGACGGTTCCTTTGGACTCGGCCTGCACAACAGAAGATATTCCAACAGCGCAGACATTGCCATTGAAAGGCCTGCGCCGACCTATCCTATGCCGAAGAAGAGCGAGGGGAAGATCCTACGACCACAATATAAAGAGATACTGAGAGGTAGGCACCGGCGCACGAAGAGATGATGTGCCGCGCTGACCGCAGCAGACCCGGCAAATGCTCTGCATTTGATCAATCACCCGGCTGTTCCCGCCAATGCGACACCCAAGGAGGTCGATGCGGCCAATTCCAGGATCACCCGGATCAACAAGTTCAAGAAGCTACTTCAGGCATCGACGATACCTCTCCAGGAGCTTCGACAACTGGCCTGGTCTGGCGTGCCCCAGGAGGTTCGCGCCATGACTTGGCAACTGCTTCTGAGTTATCTGCCCACTAATAGCGAAAGAAGAGTCGCGACTCTGGAGAGGAAACGAAAAGAATATCTTGACGGAGTCCGACAGGCTTTCGAGCGGGGCGGTACCAGCGCAGCCCCGACGGGCAAGGCTAGAGGTTTGGACGAGGCAATCTGGCATCAGATCAGCATCGACGTCCCGCGGACGAACCCCCACATCGAGCTGTATTCATACGAGGCGACGCAACGGTCTCTAGAGCGGATTTTGTATGTCTGGGCCGTTCGGCACCCCGCCAGTGGCTACGTGCAGGGCATCAACGATCTTGTAACGCCATTTTGGCAGGTATTTCTGAGTACTTACATTGCCGACTCCGACATAGAGTCTGGCATGGACCCTGGCCAACTGCCAAAGACGGTTCTAGATGCTGTGGAGGCAGACTCCTTCTGGTGTCTAACAAAGCTCCTCGACGGCATTCAAGACCACTACATTGTGGCACAGCCGGGCATCCAGCGACAGGTCGCAGCTCTTCGCGATCTCACAGCGCGGATCGACGCCGGGCTTGCGAAGCATCTCGAAAACGAACATGTTGAATTTATACAGTTCAGCTTTCGGTGGATGAACTGCCTGCTTATGCGGGAGATCAGTGTACGGAATACTATTCGAATGTGGGATACTTATCTGGTAAGCGCCTCCATATCCTACGGGTGACTGCATCCCTTCTAACCACCGGCAGGCTGAGGAGCAGGGTTTCTCGGAATTTCACCTTTACGTGTGCGCGGCATTCCTGGTGAAGTGGTCTGACAAGCTGGTCAAGATGGACTTCCAGGAGATAATGATGTTTTTGCAGAGCTTGCCGACAAAGTCATGGACGGAAAAGGATATTGAGCTGTTGCTGAGCGAGGCTTTCATCTGGCAAAGCCTGTTCAAGGGGTCCTCGGCACATCTGAGAGGACAGCCAAGCCGGGCGCCGTCAGCAAACATGCAATTGTAATATGTCCTCCTGCATTGATCGCTCTGGGCATCTTCCGAGGCATCATTGATGAAAGAAGACGAAGAGAACAAAGGGGAAATGAGGCGTTCGGGACTCGTCTGGCATTATGGTAATTTTAGGCCACCGGCAGTGGGATGGATGCAGCGCAGCGGCACCTAGGTAGGCTAGGTCGGTGCAGTGCAGGCAGTTGCTTTGCGCGCGCACCTACCTATTGGATGCGAAGCTGACCGAGCTGGTCCGCTGGTCCTTCCTTCCCAGAACTCATGGGATTTTAATACAGTGCAAAGCACAGTGAAAGAGCTCCACTGCATACCCTCTGCTTCTGATTGGATAATACTCGTTTGACATGCTGGAAAGAAGCTGCAGGGACAGCTCCGTTCCCCAATCAACGCGCCTTCCACACAGCAGCAGCTCGCGCGTCGTACCACAGACAAAGGTAGACAGACAGCTGCCAGCGCTCGCTCCTCCACGGCGCAAAACCATCCTCCTTCCTCCACACACCTCCATCACCCGCAAGGCATTCTGATCCTACTCTTCTGCTTTCCATCAATCGTTCACCTTTAATCAACCAGTTACTCTTCAATCCCTCACGATGGCCGACGCAACGGTGCAACCCGCTACTGCCAATGGCGTCGCTGCCGTCGAAGTCCCTGTTGCCGAAGCCCAAGCTGGAGCACCTGCCGAGGAGACGTCTGTCGCGAACCCAGAGGTCAAGCAAGATGCGCCTGCCCCGGAGGACACGCCGATGGCCACGGTAGGCGAGGAGCCGGAGGAGGACATCAACTCCAAGAAGGTGACACTCGCGGACATGGCCGCCAAGGGCACTGCGCTCTACGCAAAGAAGCAGTACGAGGAGGCTGCCGAGTGCTTCACCAAGGCTGCCGAGCTGCAGGACGAGATCAACGGCGAGATGCACCCCTCGAACGCCGAAATCCTTTTCCTCTACGGTCGCAGCGTTTTCAAGGTCGGCCAGAGCAAGAGCGACGTTCTGGGTGGTAAGGCCGCTGGCGAAGCCAAGCCGGAGACTTCGAAACCCAAGCCCAAGAAGGCCGCCGCGCCCGCCGCTGCGGCAGCGACCGATGCGCCAGCCTCGACCGACGCCGAGAGAATAACCGAGGAGGGCGTCGCCATTGTCGCGGGCGAGACGGCTGGTGCTAAGAAGGAGGAGACGACCGAGGAGAAAAAGCCCCTTTTCCAGTTCACTGGCGACGAGAACTTTGATGATTCGGACGAGGAAGAGGTAAGCAGAAGCGGACCCAGTCAGCCCGTCGGACGAGAGCTGACTGATTAGAAGGCCGAGGGCGAAGGCGACGAGGAAGAGGAGGAAGATGATGACCTCGCCGTCGCGTTCGGTGTTCTTGACATGGCCCGCGTCTGCTACAGCCGCCAATTGGAGGCGTTGACGCAAAAGACCGACCCCGCTACCGATGAAGATCAACTCACTATCAAGCACGTCAAGGAGCGTCTTGCAGACACCCATGATCTCCTTGCCGAGATCTCCTTGGAGAATGAGAGGTAAGCTTGACCCCCGTCCTTGTGGAGCGGCCCAGGTCTCTAACTGAAGCGCAGATACCCTGATGCGATCGAGGACGGGCGTAAGTCCTTGCAGTACAAGAAGGAGCTCTACCGCGAAGACTCGGAAGTCCTCGCTGAGGCGCACTTCAAGCTCTCGTTGGCGCTCGAATTTGCTTCGGTCACGACCACCCAAGAGGAGGGCGAGGGAGCGGAGAGCAAGCCTTTCGACGAGAAGCTCCGTGAAGAGGCCGCCAAGGAGCTGGAGGCCGCCATCAACAGCACGAAGCTGAAGCTGCAAAACAAGGAGGTCGAGTTGGCTACGATGGCCTCTCCTGAGGATAACGAAGTTACGAGAGCGACCATCACCGATGTGAAGGATGTCATTGCGGACATGGAGCAGCGTGTAAGTCAACTCGTTTGCTCAAAACGGTTTCTTTACTAACCTGCGCAGCTCGTCGACCTCCGCAAGCCCCCGATTGATGTGAACGCTGCGCTCGGAGGAGAAGCGATGGGAGGAATCTTGGGCGCCGCCCTTGGCGAGTCGGCAGAGCAGACCCAGGCTCGCGTTGAGGAGGCCAAGAAGACCGCCACGGATCTTACCGGCCTGGTCCGAAAGAAGAACAAGGAGGAGCCGAAGCCCGCTGAGAAGCCCGCCCAGAAGCCCGCAGAGGTGCCTGTCGTGAAGGCTGCGGAGGAGCTCAAGGTCGAGACCCAAGCCAACGGCGAAGAGTCCAACGGAACCAAGCGCAAGGCGGAGGAGTCTGCGGAGGAGGATGAGCCTTCGAAGAAAGCCAAGGTGGAGGGAGCTACTGCTGAGGCGTAAAGGTTCTTGTATTACTGATTTCCGGGTGATTGGTTGGTTGGGCAGGACCGCGCGAAACATGGATCAAATGCTTTGGGCCGATTTTTCTTTTGGGGGTTTTCACGGCATTTCTGTACACTGGTCAATACGCTGGGTAGGGGCAAGGAAGGGCATTCGCGTTGCGCGATGGATGATGTTTCATATGGCTGAGCCTCAATTGCACTCTCAAATTTGATTGCAACTTGCTTTTCGCGGTGGGTGTTGACGCGTGACATTGAAATGGAATGCGCCTGTCTCTCCCGGTCTCTGAGTAGTGAGGAGAGGGTGCGAAGAGACCCTTGCCATTGACCGCCTCAGCCCCGCCCCCGCCAACCAACCCCACCACAGCAACGACAATTTACCACCCATCAAGTTGCTCCTGAGTCACCAGTTGAATAGTCACGCCGAAGCAGCTGCACGCCCGTCGCTCAGCCTCAAGGAAACCCGTGAGTCTAATTCCGAGTCGAGCCGAGTTCGCGTCGTATCTGAAAGTGCTTTATTAACCTGCCCAATTTCCACGCAGCCCCGCTCCCGACCGCTTCCCCACCGAACGAAAACGCAGACATCATGCTCGACCTTCAAGATTTCATCAAGGAGCGCGGCGGCGACCCGGAGAAGATCCGCGAATCCCAGCGCCGCCGCCATGCGCCCGTCGAGGTTGTCGACGAGGTCATTGCCCTGTGGGATGGTACGAATCCCTCCATTTCTCCCCCTCGCCCTCCAGTCGCGCCCAGCGCTTCCACGGTGGTGCGATCGCAACAGGAGCGAACGAAAGACAATGACGACGTGGGGGGCTAACCGCGCAAAACCGGACAGACCACCGCAAGACGCAGTACGCCGCGACGCAGATCGGCAGCGACATCAACGCGAAGCAGAAGGAGATCGGCATGAAGAAGAAGAACAAGGAGAACGCCGACGACCTGCTCAGGGAGAAGGAGGAGCTGCAGAAGCAGAAGAAGGACAAGGAGGACGAGGCGGCCGCCAAGCTCGTCGCGCTCAACGCGAAGGCCAAGAGCATCGGCAACTACGTCCACGAGTCGGTCCCCGTCAGCGACAACGAGGACAACAACGCCGTCGTGCGCGAGTGGAAGCCCGAGGCCGGCCTCGCCCCCAAGACGGAGCAGACCCTCAGCCACCACCAGATCGTCACCCGCCTCGCCGGCTACGACTCCGAAAGGGCCATCAAGCTCGTCGGACACAGGGGTTACTGCCTGACCGGCTACGGTCTGTTCCTGTAGGTCGTCTGGTGCGCCCCAGCGCGCAGCTTGTTTCGCGATTGGGCGAGTAAGAAACTGACGTTTCGGGAAAACAGGAACCAGGCACTCATC
Organism: Colletotrichum musicola; assembly: GCA_014235935.1. Classification (NCBI taxonomy): domain Eukaryota; kingdom Fungi; phylum Ascomycota; class Sordariomycetes; order Glomerellales; family Glomerellaceae; genus Colletotrichum; species Colletotrichum musicola. The sequence continues at coordinate 6,251 of WIGM01001151.1, forward strand.
AACTACGGTCTCGAGTTCCTCTTCAAGAAGGGCTACACCCCCAACCAGCCCCCCTTCTTCATGAACCGCAACCAGATGGCCAAGACGGCCCAGCTCGAGCAGTTCGACGAGGAGCTGTAAGAACCCCCACCCTCCCCAGGGACGCGATCCTCCGCGCCGACCACGAGAATACTTCTGACATCCGCCGGTTTACAGGTACAAGGTGACGGGCGACGGCGAGGAGAAGTACCTCATCGCCACCAGCGAGCAGCCCCTCTCCGCCTTGCACAGCGAGGAGTGGATCCAGGGCGGCCAGCTGCCCATCAAGTACGCCGGCTACAGCACGTGCTTCCGCAAGGAGGCCGGCAAGCAGTACGTCTTTCTTCCTTCCTTTTTGACCGGCCGGGTGATCTAGGTTGCTGACACGACGAACCACAGCGGCAAGGAGGCCTGGGGCCTGTTCCGCGTCCACCAGTTCGAGAAGATTGAGCAGTTCATCTTCTGCAAGCCCGAGGACAGCTGGAAGCACTTTGACGAGATGATCGCCGCCTCCGAGGAGTTTTACCAGAGCCTTGGCCTGCCCTACCGGTGAGTAAATCTGGCGGTAAAACTTGTTGCGGCGTGCTGATGATGAGATTCTAGGGTTGTCTCCATCGTCTCTGGAGCTCTGTAAGTCATTGCCTGGTTATTTGATGTGTTGTTGGATGTTGTAAAGCTGACTTGTTTCCAGGAACAACGCTGCCGCCAAGAAGTACGACCTTGAGGCTTGGTTCCCCTTCCAGGAGGAGTACAAGGAGCTCGTGTCCTGCTCCAACTGTGAGATTTCCTTATCTCGGGGACGACTGGACGAGGACTAACAGACGCAGGCACCGATTACCAGACCCGCGAGCTCGAGGTCAGATACGGCGTCAAGAAGGCTAAGGAGGTGAGTCGACTGTCTGAACCCCGAATGAATCTAATGCTAACACCGAGATCCAGGCCCCCGGCGGTGGCCGCAAGGAGTACGTCCACGCTCTCAATGCCGTACGTAACACCTTTTGAATATCAATTACTTCCGTGACCGCGAAGAAGGCTAACAACAGGACCACCCCCTCCGCAGACCCTCTGCGCCACCGAGCGCACCCTCTGCTGCATCATGGAGAACTACCAGACCCCCGACGGCTTCAAGGTTCCCGAGGTCCTGCGCAAGTACATCCCCGGCCAGCCCGAGTTCCTGCCCTACGTCGCCGAGCTGCCCAAGGAGATCACCGTCGTCGCCGGCCAGAAGAAGAAATAGATGCAGAACACCTTGGCCGGAGAAACGTAGGCTTGAAATGAAGAGAAGACAGAGGTTGTTAGTAAAAATGAGAAGAGAGGAAGCGAATTACATTAAAACCGATTTTTCCACACGATTGCGTCGGAGCTTCGCTGAGACTTTGCTTGGTGGTGTGGGCTGTACGGATTAGAGGAGCAAGGTGAAGAGAATGTCCGAGAAGAGAAAATATCGCTTGTTCTTTTCGTCTTTCAAGGACGGGTCTGCAAGCCAACGTGATCCTCTAGCCTTGTCAAGAATCACGTCAAAGTAGAATATCAAGACTTGTTCAAAATTTCGATGAGAAAAAACAACGTCGTTATTAATAAGAGCCCGCCCCTGGTGCGCCGACAATGATTGATATGCCCTCTCACTCAATAAAACTCCCTGAACCCCAAAAACATGTATACTCCCAACCCAAACCGATATTCATCACGGTGACCCTTTCTTTCCTATCATTCTTCCTCCGTCTTACTCAAACTTTCCAGCGCCAAACAGGCCCCCAACGGCCTTGACTCTGCTCTCAGCGCCCTTCCACTTCCTCGCTTCGCGCCTCTTCTCGTTCTCCTGCACCGCCGCGCGGCGCTCGTTCTCCCTCGCCAGCGCGCTGACGCCGGACCGTTTGCTCGCGTTCTTCTTGATCTTGCCGTCGTCCCCGAATCCGCCTCCGGAGCCTCCGGCACCAGCGCCGGTAGAACTGCCGCCAGACGAGTACTGCACGCCGCCGCCGCCGCCAGAGCTAGACTTGAACGAAGACGAATTCGTAGTCGCGCGGCGGAGCAGGTTGGGAACCCTGAAGCTCCCGCCCGCTGCCGTCGTGGGCATGGCGAAGGCGAGGCGGGAGGACGTGGCAGCCATGCTCGACGACGAGGACCCGGCGCGCTTGAGGGAGATGCGGTCGATGACCTCTGGCCTCGCCGCCGTCGTGCGGCGCGGGTTGCGGCCCGCGGGCGATGAGCGGTTCTCCTTGTCGCCGCCGGGGGTGCGCCCCCGCTCGTGGCCGTCTTCCGCCTCGCTGTCCGAGGCCGGGTCCGTGGCGGGCACGACGTCGACGTCGAGGTCCTCGAGCAGGCTCGAGACGGACTCGCGGATCTCGCCGATGTTGGAGGGCTTCTTGCCGTCTCTCCTGCGGCGGGAATCAGCGGCGGCTCGGTTCGCCGGGGCCAGAGGTTGGCGCTGGTTATGGGCGGTCGGCTGGCTGTCCGGCACGGTCTGCGACTGGGAGCCGTCGCCGCCGTCGGTCTGCATGGGCTCCAGCGGCGGGGCGAGGTCGAGGAAGTCCATCTCGTCGTCGCTGCCGCGGTCCTCGAGGGTGCGCAGGAAGGCCTGGTTGCCGGGCTTCTCGGCGATCTTCTTGATGCGCTCGTCGGCGAAGAGGGCCTGCTGCATCTTCTGGAACTGGCGGCGCTTCATGCGGCGGCGGGCCTCGCCGCCGTCGTCCGAGTCCGAGAGGTCGTAGTCGGCGCCGCGCTTGCGGCGGAGCATGCCGGTTGTGATGTCGTGGAACAGCTTGTCGACCATCTTCTCGTCGGTTGCTCGCTCGCGCTCACTGGTAGGGTTGTTAGTTAGGATCGCGTCGGTCCAGAAGAAGGGGTTAACTTACGCATGGAGGGCCGCGAGCTTGCGCTCCTCGTCGGCGGTCAAACCGCCCTGGTCATCAATCATCTCCTTGACTGAGGCAGCGTCGTCGTCATCGCTATCCTCGCCGTCCGCGCCTCCCAGGCCGGCGTACTCATCCTCGGACTCCTCGGCCTGGTCCTCGACCATGTCCTTGGCCTTGCTCTTCTTGCGGTTGTACTCCTCGGCCTTTCTGCGCCTCTTCTGCTCTTTGGCCGCGTCACGCATGACGCTGAAGGCGGTGGTATTGAAGCCGAACTCGTCCACGTCAGGGCTAGCGGGCCGGGACTCGTCCTCGTCTTCGACGGCGGGAGCGGGGGCGGCGTCGATCTTCCGGCGCAGTCTACCCCTTCGCACGAGAGGCGACTCGAGCACGGTCTCGGCTTCTGCATCCCCGTCGAGCACCATGGTCTCGACGGTCGAGACAGGCGGCTCGACGAAGCGCGACTTCAGGGGCGTGTAGTCCTGCGGGCCCGCATCCTGGGTAGCCTCGATGGACATCTGGGTGCAGGGCGGTTCATCGCGAATGAGGCTGTCGAAGCCGTGCACCTGGGACTGGGTGAAGTGAAGGTGCACGCCGTCCGCCGAGTCGGGCTGCGTCTCCGCCCGCTGAGTGTCGCCGCCCTGGCTGTCAAGTATCATCATGCTATCCTGCTGGCTGTCGCCGATGAGGTTGGAGTCCGGAAGGCTGTCGAAGTCGGGCATCGGAGACTGCGAGGGGATGGTCCCGGCCGCTGGCTGGCTGTCGTCCATAGTCCCGGCGAAGATCTGGGTCAGGCCGAGCCCTGCGGCTCCCGTGACGGGAAGCCCGGGGATGAACGTCTTTTTGGCTGAACGCAGAACCGACGTAGGGATGGCGGGAGACTTGGTGTTCGGGGCAGCAGGCGATTGCTGGTTGGCCGTCTTCGGCCGGGGAGTGGCCTCTACTCTGCTCTCTTCTTCGTCTTCGTCGTCGGAAATGACCTGAATTTTCTTTGCGCGACGGATGTTCTTCTTTGGCAGGTCGAAATCATCTTCAGAGTCGATGAAGGGGTCCTTATCAGGCGCGTCGGCCTCAGCCTCGGACTGCTCAGAGCCGCTGTCGTTGGCCTCGTTGTCGAGCAAAGCATTGCCCTCTGGTTCCTCGTCAGAAACGCCCTCTTCATCCTCCTCCTCCTCCTCCTCCTCGCCCGAGCCCGAGCCCGAGAGTGCAACCTCAACATCTGCCGCGACCTCCTCGTCGGAGCCCTCATACTCCTCGTCGTCGCTGTCGTCCCACGCATCTAGCTCGCCGTTCTTGCGCTTCTCTTTCTTCTCCTGCTTGGCAAGCTCTCTCTCGCGTTCCATAATCTCTTCGGCCTCCCTCCTGGCCCTGGCGACGATGTCCTCGACCTCCTGCATCTCGCGCTCGCGCTCCTCCGCCGTCTGCACGACAATGCCCTTGGATCTGAGGTACTCTAGGCGCTTCTCGCGCTCCATTTTGGCCTGCTCTCGCGCGCGCTGTTGGAGGGTGAAGTGCAGCTCTCCGGCAGTCATGGTCGACTTTTCGTCGCGCTTCTTCCGCTGCTTGCCGGGGGAGGTGATGTGTGCGAGCTGCCGGAGCGCGAACATGGAACGGGGTTCGTTACACTTTTTCGTAGGGATATTCTTAAAAATCGCATCGAGTTTGCTGTTTTTTACGCCGGTGATCTCCAAGTCGTCATCCAGATCGATCACTGCGTGATGCGCGGTAATCGAAGGCAGCTTGATGCGAACCTGTCGCTTGGGCTTGGCCTCTTTGACAGGTGCTTTCTCAGGGGAGGCAATGGCCTTGCCCTTGCCCTTGTCGAGCTTCTTGGACGCTTCAAACACATCGTCCAGAGAAGGCAGCTCCTCCTCGTCATCGGAGTGGGCAGCGGACGGCGCCACTGTCGTTGTCGTTTGCTGGTCCTTGCTGGGTGTCATAGTCTTGGCAACTGGCGGGGAGCTGGGCGGCGTCTCGGGGTCCTTCATCTCGGCGTCGGTCTGGTGTGCCGACACGGGAGTCGTAGGCCGGCTGGAGCTTTGCGTCTTCGGGTCCGACTTGGGCTCGGCCTTCCTGAAGTTGAAACGCTCCAGGAAGTCGGCCTTGCTGAACTTCTTCCTCGTCTTGGCCTCGTGAGCGAGCTGCATGTTGCGCGCCATGCGCTGCGTCTCGCGGTTCATCTCCTCGATGGCCTTCTTGCCGGCCTTCCTCGCCGGTCGCACAGCCTGGCTGAGCTTCCTGCCGCCCTCGTCGTCGGTGATGTCGGAGACGTTGGCTCCATCATCATCGAACAGGTCGGCATTCATGGCCTTCTGGCGCTCTATGCGCTCGGCCTTCTTCTTCTCCTCCTCAGCCTCGCGGGCTAGCCTCTCTTGGCGCTTGCGCTCGACGAGCGCCTGGAAGCGAAAATTGTTCTTGAGGGAGGGAAGAGACGCGTCGGAATCTGAAGCATCGTCGGCGGCTGTCTCGTTGAATGGCGCGTCTGGTTCGTCGCGATTCGGGGACACGAAGAGGCCTGGGCTGGAGGGCGCCGCCGCCGCGGGGCTCTGGGGCTTCGGGGTGGCCTCGCGGGCCTGCTTTCTTTGCAGCCGACGGGGGGCTACCGGGATGTCGTCTTCGTCTTCCTGGGCGTCTACCATGGTCGTGTCCTCGGCCATTGCGTCGTCTTCGTCTGCGGCCTCAAGGCGTTTCTGGATGCGGTCAAGGAAGCTCTCCGGCTCTTCTGAATCTTCCCTCGGGCTGCCGCCTTGCATCTGGGCTGCAAGACGACCTCTTGGGCGGCGAATGACCTCTTCTTCTTCGGAATCGCTGTCGACTGCGGCCAGGCGAGCCTCAATTCGCGCCTGTAGTGATTCCGGCACCGGGCTAGCGCTGGGCGAGCGCGCCGCAGCTTGTTCTGAAGCCATGGTGGGAGGGGCTCTGTGATTAGAATAGAAATGTACGCGTGAGGGGTATCAAAACATGAATAAAAAGACGTGAATATGAAATTGTCCCAATGCGACTGCTTGCGAGGTACCAATATCAAAGACGGATGGGTGTTGTGGTGGAAGAATTGGTGGTGGGTGGTGGAGCGGGTGCCAATTAAGAGCTCTTAGACGCGTCGCATGGACGCGACGTGTTGGTGTGCGCCAGCGGG
>WIGM01001153.1:0-12191 GCA_014235935.1 Colletotrichum musicola
GCCCGGGCCAACGTCTGTTTGTTTACAGTAATCCAACGAATGTTTCACGGAAATTCCACAGACAATCTAGCCGTTACCATGGGACGGCGGAAGGTGGAGACACTGATTGGGGTGGACCGGAAAGGGCCATGCGACGGCAGTCAAGGCCGGGCGTCGTGTGGACGCACCGGTTGCAGGTCATGTGACGTGTCGATCGGGGCAGGTTCTCAGAGCCAAACAAGCGGGCGATGTTTGGCGTTGCCCGAGGCGTCGGAGACATAAGACGGGGAGGTGAGAGATCAGAATGGCGTAGGGAAGGACGGGCGTCTTGCGACCGGAACGCGGCCGGGTTCGCGTGCGAGAAACGAAACTTTGACGGCCGAGCGTCGAATCGGCGGGATAACATTTACCGGCAGATCAAGCGAACGCAACACGATCACCGGTAACTCGCGAGCACAACAAGCCGCGGGCTTCTGACGGCGCACTGGGAGGGGCGGGGGAGGCTGGAGGACCAAGTCTGCACCCCGGATTGTGGATGACGATGGCGACGGGACGGGTGTTTGTGGGACCGCGCCGGGGCGGTCGATGACGGAGTGATGAAGGGCGGATGCGCCGATTAGCTTCGGAGCAAAAGCTAAGGAGACCACCAAAACCACGAAGCTAACTCGTTGGAAGAGGCGGGAGAAGAGGGCATGGGGGCAGGCTAGCAGGAATTAGAGCTGGAGTGCATGAAATCCGGGGATGATTTGGTTGGTTGCGGTGGTGTCGGTGCATGTCGCATGAGGTCACTTTTTGAGATGACAGCCGCCGTTTGCTGTGAGAAAATGTGAGGGGAATCCAAGATGAGGAGCAAAATGTCCATGCTGGATCGTGGTACAGAGGTGGGTGATGGTTGTTGTGTTGGTGGTGGTGGTGGTAGAAGAGGGGGGATGCATGTCGGATGACGTCGTCACGACGGGGAGCAAGGAGGAAATGGGAGGTTGGAGGAGAGGATGTACGACGATGGCGAGTCATCGTCTTGCACCGCACTGTATGTCGTGCCGCTAGGGGTTGACAATGATTACCGCCCTTCAATTCATGGATCGTGAACAGGAGCGGCCAGAGCCAGGCCTCGTACAATTGAGGGGTGAGCTGTTTTGAGACTGGTATGAACTAGATTCCGAGCGAGAGAAATAGTCGGAAGTGGAGTGATGGTGGCGCAGGACGACAACATGAACTCACATCTCTACTTTAATACCGACATAATACTGCACTGCACATGAAGATGCAGAAGGTATGGATGGATGGAGAGGGCGTTCCGTGATGAAACCGATGATGGGCGGATTAGAGGGCGGCATTGCAGCTCTCAAAATAGGGCATTTCTCGGGCAGTGCAAAAGGCAACAGCGACAATAAAGTCGCTCATGCGTTACAGTACAGTGGTGTAGTAGGTATCTAGGTACCGCCCAGCGCTGAGCTGCGGACGATCGCGATCCGGCATAGAAGCCACCAATGGCAGCAACGGCCGGCCAAGGGTCCACCCATCCGGTCTCCAACCAATCCGGTCGCTGCCTCGCTAACGGCATCGAGGTAGTCGCTACCTGGCCCGAGCCATCCACCCGTCCATTCCAAGCGGTGCATCCGTCGCCGTGTCTGACGCATTGGCGGCCGGGACGCGCTGCCCGATGGCCTAAGCATGCCCAACCTCGCCAGAGGGCAATGTAGTCGAAACAGGCACCGCGATACGTGGTGGCCGTGGTACCCGGGCTTACCTTGCGTCCTGAGGTGTCTTCGCTGTGCTGTGCCTTGCGGCGCCTTATCTTATTCATCTACCTAAGCCCATTCGTTCGTACCTTGCCCAAGGACTATTGGAAGTAGGTAAACCGAAATGGCCTAGCATGTGGTGCCCGAGCCTTCGAGGACGAGAGGAGATTCGAGAATTCAACTTGGAGACTAGTGCTGCAGTGACACCCGACGTCGATTTGCGAAAAAGAAGCGCGAGGAGCGAACTACCACAGTAGCCCATCCGTTGGAAGTGGAAGTAAGGCAAGTTGGAAGTCCCCCAATCCTTAGCACAGACGCACACACACCCCTAGCACCAGGTAACAGGATGCGACCCTGATGCTGGACTGGACCCCTCGTTTTGGGCGGGAAAAGGAAAGGTAAGGCAAGGCAGGCCAGGAAACAGAGGGATTATTCTTGGTGAGAGGTGACCAAGGTCAAGGTGAACCCACCTCCATCACGAGCAGCGCTACACCTCACACTGCCACCTGCTTCTTGCATTCGCAAGGCATCTTAAGAGCGCTGCACAGCATTCCAGAGTACTAGGTAGTGTACCTACCCACCACGCATTGCATGTACAGTACTGAGGTACCTGGCGATTATCTGCAAGTCTATCTGTACCTTCATCGTCAGCTGCCGTAGCTGCAGGGCATACCAAGCACTGGTATAAGACAGTTCGGCAGCCTCAAAAGCCTCACCTGCCCACCCTCCTCCCACCTCTCACACCGCCGCTGCGTTCCGGTGCCTTCCTTCTGCTTCCTTCTCCCCCCTCGATAATACCTAGCTACACGCAAAATATCCTACAGACGCTGTAGTACCGCCCGTTCGATATCCTCATCCTTGCTGCGATATCTCCTGTTTCACAAACATCACGAGCCCTTTTCCCTCTGCTTGGCCCCACCACCCAAGGGTACATCCATCTAGTGTCCATCATCGCACACCGACACCGCACCATTCCCGCACCTGCAGGTCACGAACCACCAAGGCCCCCGTGGCTGTCCCCCAGAGACACTGGACCAGAAAAATACCAGGGGCCTTCGTCACCAGATTTCTGGACCCCGCTATTTTTTCACTTACCTCAGCTACCCACACCCGTGAATCAGCGTTGTCGACCACCAACCTATCTTCCTATCTACCTGCCTGAACAACAACCACAACTGTGACTGTTCCTCTTAGCACCAACCTGACCGACCACCTCACGAGGCAGACATCACGTCCTTCACTTCCCTCTAGCAACAACACCAAACCACACCGAACCGCTTACAAGCGTCTCTCGCAAACACCTTCAAAATGGCCGCCGTCGTTCAACACAGCCCGCCGTCGCATTCCCCTCCTGGCCCTCACGCGAAGCGGCCCAAGGGTAAGTTGCATTCCGCCCCGACTCTTCCGCGCCGCCCCATGCGGTGAAGGTGAAGAAGCACAGCCGTGACTGACTCCGATCGCAGGCATCTTGAAGAACTCTTTCCAAAAGTCTCCCCCGACCTCGCCCAGGTCGCCCGACGACGAGCACCCCCTCACCGAGAAGGAGCTCACCATCGTCAACACCCAGTACAACGCCGGCCACCGCCGCTCCTCCTCCGCCGCCCGCCCCTCGGGCTCCCGCCGCCAGTCCAGCCGCACTCCCTCCGCCCAGGGCGACGACGAGGAGCAGGACCTCGAGGCGTCTCAGCGCCTCAAGTGGGACGAGGCCAACCTCTACCTCACCGAGCAGGAGCGCACCTCGACTATGAAGATCACCGAGCCCAAGACCCCCTACGCCAAGCACTATGACCCCACCGAAGACCCCTCCGACGACGAGATGCAGGACTCGAACGTTGAGAGGAAGCCTCGCACGGCTCGCGCTGGTCCTGGCGTGGAAGATGATATCCCTGTCATGTCGCTTGGCGAGCCGGAGGAGGCCGTTCCGGAGAGCGAATCGTCGAAAGAAAAAGCCCTCAAGGCCGTCCACGTCGACGACACCGCCAGCTCTCACGGCGGCGACGAGGAGGACCTGGCCGGTCTTTCCCCCGAGGAGAGGGAGAAGCACCGACGTTTCGAGCAGTTGCGCAAGAAGCACTACGAAATGAAGGATGTGGCCCACTTGTTGGGCCACCCCGAGGAGCAAGCCGAAGAGGACGGCGACGACGACGACGCCGCCGGCACGCCCGCTGTCCCGCCTCTTCCCCGACCCAGTCAGGCCACCAACGGCCAGGCCTGAACAACAACAACAACAACAACAACACCAGCCACGACCACCACCCCAACTGCGGCAGCCCCTTGACCTGGGACTGCTCGGCCGGTTCGTTCTGTCACGGAGGATGAGGAGGAGTAGGAGTAGTCGGAGGATGACACGAGAGATTTCCTATCACGAGCATTTCAACGGATTATTTGCGCTTTTTGGGCTCGAGATCGAGATTAGCATCCGGCAACGGCGTGGTGGCACACCAAGGAGTTCTGGTTGGTTTTCGCGGATGGTTTTGGCGGCGTTCCGGAGCCTTCGTGTCTGTGGCCGTCGCAACATGTCGTCGGTCCAGCTTGCCTCCTCCCGTCCTGGGCCGGCAACGCTATCGCTGCCGCCTGACAGGAGCATGTCAGCACGAATCGGGAGGCTGTTTGCTTCCGCCAGCAGTAAATGGCATATTCAATAGAGTCTTCATTGTCCTATTACTTAAGCTCCAATCCGTCGTGAAATCAATGCGCCCTGCTGTATCCCCGCGGTCGAGGGGCACTCTTCTGTGGTATCCTGCGCCTGCAATGCTCGTCTCGCACCGGTGTTTGCAATCTTCCAACGTCTAATTCCGTACTCGTGGTCGATTCAATGACTTCAGAGCATGCCCTTGCGGGCCAGCTCGATTTTCCTCGCCGCCTCGCCCGCTGCGAATCCACCCCTCGACACACAGATGCGGTTGCCCTCGGCGAGCTCGACCTTCTCTTGGTTCGCGGGCCAGGGGCAGGGGCAGTGGTGCGGGAAGTGGACGCAGGCGAGGGTGTCGGGGCAGAGGTAGTGTTCGCAGTATGCTGCAAGGCGTCAATTGCCTTTCGATACGCTAGTAAAACTGCAAAGAAGATGACTCACATCCGTCGTATCTCTGCTGGTACTGCGAGGGGTCGCTCGGGACGTTCTGGGGCTGTTGCTGCTGCTGCTGGCCGCCGAACATCTGCTCGAAGAAGCCAAACTGGGCCTGAGTCGAGCTGATCAGGGTCAGCAGGACCAGCGGGAGGGAGGCGAAGAAGCGCATGATGCAAAGGACGAAATTGTAGGTGTAATCTGTCGTCTAAGAAGTATTTTCTGTAGTTTTAGGAGCTGAATCCGTTCGTGCATCCGTCGTTCTGGCCAATTCGCTACGTCGCCAATGCGCCTAGCTGTCCAAAAGTCCGGGGGACACATGCACATTCACACCAGGTCCTTATCGTTATCGCACCCCGCTGACTCAGCCGGAAAATTATCCTCAGGCGATTCTCCCTGCACCAACTCCCGTCCCAAGCCCAGAGCGAAAAAGCGATCGTCAAGGGCCAGAGCAGCACTCCATCGACGAATGGGCAGCCCGTCCTCGAAGCGAACCTCATGCGTCTACTCCAATTGCAGCAGCCCCTGAGGGCCGCTGTCGCCGCCGCCTCCGGCCTCCTCCGACCGACCGCCTCGATCCCCCAGCCCAGCGTCGTGGCCGCCGCGAATGCCCTCGTTGCCGGACGACGATACGCCTCCGTCAAGTCGCAGGGTGCCTACAAGACGAAGCCCAAGAGGACGATACCGAAGAAGCTGGGAGCCAAGCGGACGGGCGGTATGTGGTTCTTGTCTCTGGGGTAGAGAGCTCCAATCAATCGAGCTCGGCCCCGAGGTGTTTTTTGCTAACGAGCACCTCGTCCTCCAGACCAATATGTCCTCCCCGGCAACATCATCTACAAGCAGCGCGGCACGCTCTGGTGGCCCGGCGAGAACTGCATAATGGGCCGCGACCACACGATCCACGCCATGGCGACCGGCTACGTCAAGTACTACCGCGACCCCGCCCGGCACCCGGACCGCAAGTACATCGGCGTGGTCTTCAACAAGGAGGACACGCTCCCCTACCCGGCCAACGCCCAGCGCAAGCGCAGGCTCAACATGTCGGTGCACCCCATCTCCAAGCCGGTCGAGACCCCCGAGATCTCGGCCTCGGGCATCCCGACGCAGATCGTCCGCCCCGCGGTGCAGGCCCAGAAGGGACGCCCCGCGCAGCCGGAGCGCCTGCTGAGGCTGCGGGACGACTACTCGTACCGCGAGGACAACTGGCGCATCGGACGGCTGGTGAAGCTGCGGCTCCCCGGGATGAGCCGCAAGGCCAAGATGAGGCACCGCCGGTGGGCCAAGGAGAAGACGATGGCGGGCCAGAGGGCGGCGGCGGCCAAGTACGGCGACATGGAGATGGACGAGTGGACGCTGGCGGCGAGCAAGAGGCTGGAGGAGCAGAGGAACGCCGCGGCCAAGGCCAAGAACGTCAAGGCGAAGAACAAGGCCGCCAAGATGGCTGCGAAGAAGACCAAGCAGAAGCGGTAGATGCTCTGCTAGATGGGGAGGAGCGATGCCGGCGAGAAGGGAAGTGTATTACGGCCTGGGGGAGTGGGGTTGTCTCCTTGGGCTGTCAGAGTGTAGAATATCTTGTACAATCAACCATCCATGATATCTCTTCGTCCATCCAACCACAGCTTGCCAAGCTCAACGCTCGAGCTTGTCAGACGTCCAGGTCCCAACCAATGACGAACTCCGGCTTCCACGACAAGTCGGCCAGTCTTTTCTTCCATGACCGGACCTCAAAGCCTTTCCTCGGCATGTTTGGCTATCTACCTGAGGAAAGGTGGTCTAATTGATCTAGACCAAGTCTGGTTCTCCTTTTTACTTTCTTTTTTTAATGGGCTTGGACAAAGTCCATGTGGGGTTTCGCGCTGGCCATGTATCTCGAGGTACCTCGACGCCAAATCAGAGAGGGAAGGTACATCCCTCGGTCCATGCCTGTCCAGTCGCGTGTCGCGCCTCTATTACCTCTTCTAGTGCGCAACGTCCATTGCTACTATCTTCCTCCTCAACCTTCACTTTTCGACGTCAAGAGTCGTCAAAGACGCCCCAACAACGAGGACAAGGCTCCCCGAGCTCCAAAGGAAGACGTTTCGAACACCAAAGACCAGACAAAGCCGTTAATGAACTGCCCGGATTGAATGAGCCAGCTGCAGGGTCCCTAGGCCAAGCATTCCTCACTGGACCTCCAATGAACTGGATAGGTCCCTCCCACCAACCACAAGGGACTACAATGACCACTTCACAACCTCCCACGGTGCCACCCGAGGCCGAACCAAGAGCCAATGCAGAACAGGGCCCCCAGGTGCCCTTAGGTTTCACGGCCGGGAACCCAAATGTCTCACCCTCATCGGCCTCTGTATCCAGTGCTGGAGAGGGCTCCGGGGCCGGGAGGAAGATGAGGCGCACTGGGGCCAAGGTCAACGTCCGGCCAACACCCCTGTCGGCACCTCGCTGGGCTGCATCCTTGCTGAGCTCGAGGCCGTCTTCCAGCTCGTTGGCAGGCACGCCTTCCTCGACCTCGAGACCTCGCGACGCCGTTGCCTCGGAGCCCGAGTTGCCCCTCCTTCCTACGCCGTCTCATGTCGGCATTCTTCCCATCGACAGCCCAGAGCCGGCGCGGATCGTCAGCGACATCATCCCAGAAGGGTCCGACACCGCCATCCCTCTCAAGTTGGAGAAGGATACTGCGCCAATCGCCGAGCTCCTGAGGCAGCTGCCGCCCGCGGACGAGATGGCGGGCAAGAAGCCGAGCATGGCGCAGAGTGCCAAGATTCAGCAACTGCAACAGGCATGGCTGGAGAGCAACGGTTCCAGCTCGAGTACCGGCATTGGAGCTTCGGGTTCCAACGACCAGAGTCCGGCGCCCAAGGACTGGCTCGGCGGTGAGTGCGATCCGCGGCCTGGTCTGCTCTGGCCTCTTGCCTAGACAGCAACGAGACCAAGGCACGATGGGCAGGCATCTCTGACCTCTGCTAACCCTGAAGACAGGCCGCACACTAGCTCCGGCCAGTCAGACGTCGCGAAAGCACTCGTTGGCGGCGGCTTCTCGGAACGACCCCAAGCGAAGACTGACCGAGACGCGCAGAAGCGTCTCAACAAGGTCATCATCAGCTGGTATGGCCACCCGGAGATGCTCGTCCACCCACGTCGGATCTGCTGAACGCTGACTCCCTAGCCAATTCTCAAGCCCCAGCGACGGCCGAGGATCTCGAAGCCTCTGCCTCTGCCGCCAAGCCTGGCTTCATCCGCATGGACAGAACCGCTCGGAATGTCGAGTCGTCTGACGATGATCCGGATTACGAGATGCCCGACGTTGCTGCAACCCCGAGTGAAGGAGACGATGACACGGACGATGACACCGATGACGACTCTATACCAGGAAATTTCGGTGTGCCCACCCTCTCGGCAGATGTAAGGAAGCTCCTCCGCCATGGCGTGCGAAAGCTAACACCTCCTCAGCATGCCGAGGGAAATGGTGTTTTTGAGGCGTTGGCCACCGTTGCTGATGGCTCCCGCCGGTATGACCAATACCCATCTGTTCTAGGCGTGTTGGAGCCGACACGTGGTGCTCTCATGCCGGGCGAATACAAGCTCTGGGAGGACCACATGCGTCCTTGGATCTGTCCTATGCGAACTTGCCGGACCGTCTTTGCGAGGCTCGCAGCATTGGGGATGCATTTTAAGGTGGGTTCATTCGACTGGCTCGTCCCAATGCCAGCGGCTTCCTGCGGTGTTGTCGCTGACGGCCATCGCAGATTAAGCACAAAAATGCCACCTTGAACGACAACCTCGACGGAACGCTCACCCAGGTTTCGGAACTTCCGAAAGAGGGACCTTCAATTATTGTCTCCAGAAATCCCATACGGGGAGATGCAGAGCCTCTGGCGGATCCCAACCTCCCCGGCTACAAGCCCATTAGCGGCAGGAACCCTTACATGCTCAACGCCCCGTGGAAAAAGGCTGCAACTCGGACGTCCTTGGCTAATACCTCAATTGAGGCGGGCGATATGAACAAACCTAATCGTCTCGATGATCCGTATGGCGAGATTTCCCCCGAGCCGCAGGATAAGCTAAGGGAATACGTAAAGTACTTCCTATCGCCCGCTTACAGGTTGCCGGCGGAGCGGCCGGACTTCAAGGCTCTCCTTAAGCTGCCCCTCAAACGCGGATTCCCGCCCGAGTGGCAATCAAAGCACACGGGAGTAGGAGGTCTAGCACCACAGGCAGCAATCTCTCTGCTAGTCTTTCTCACCGGCGACATCTCCGCCACTCCCTGCGCTGTCTGCACCGACCCGACGACCCAGGAGAATACGCTGACGCCATGCATCGTTCTGTGTAGCTCTGCCCCGTCGTGGCTACAGGAGACGGCGTCCGCCTCTTGCGCTTCCTGCCAGTGGCGCACACATTACAAGCGATGGAAAAACACCTGCACCTGGACACCACGGCCTACCAGGTCCACCCCGATCCACCCGCCGCTGCCGAAAGTCGAACCCGCTCCGGCGATACCGAACACCGTGACTCCCATCCCGCCGCCCGCCCTGTTCCCGTATGCGCCTCCACGGCGAACCGACCCCGCCCCCGTCACTGGGCCGTCGCCTGCCGCCATAGCTCCGAAACCGCCTACTCCCGTCCCTGTTCCCAGATATGGGTCCCAGGCGCAGGTCTCCAACGGCCGACCGAGCAGCCCACCAACGAGACGTGTTACGAGACATTCGCTGCAGGCCGCCGAAGCTAACACATCAGCCCCCGCTGGCCCGTCAATGGTGGGGAACGAGGTGCCTGCCGACATGTTGGAGATGGAAGATTGGGAGGTTGCTCCCGGACGGGTGCGTGACGAACGCAGCGCGAGCCCAACGAGCAAGTCCGCCGCCCCTTGGGCGCAGTCTGTTCCGACTGACCATTCCGTAGACGTGGCATTCTCCAACGCATACCTCACGTCGAACCAAGCCGTCTCTGTGTCCGAGGACATCGCCTTCAATGTGATTGTTATCAAACCCGGGGGCACGCACCGGTGGACGGAGGACCACGACAAAGTCCGCATCTGCTCGCTGGCCTGGGGCAAGCTAAGCGTGAAGCTGGACAAGACGGAGCCTTTTCAGATCGGACCGAACGGCATGTTCAAGGTCAAGCCGGGCACCGCTTGCTCGGTCGAAAACCGGATGTACGTGGACGCCGTTATCCACGTCACTTCCGTGGCGCAGTACTAGGGCACGGCATTGTGGGACGGCGCCGGTTGAAAATTATTGCATCGAGACAGATACCAAGGACGGATGGCACATGTCGGGGGTAGGGAATTGCAAGCACGCTATGTAGCTAATTGGCTGAAATTGAGCAGATCACATCTACGCTGGCTTTCGAAGTTGAAACGCCTTTTGCTGTGGTTGTTGTTACACTGGCGACTCGCCGAGTTTGCCAGGTCAGACCTTCACCGCAACCTTTTCGTCGGGCCCCTTTTCGCTGCCCACGCCATCCGCCGCC
The DNA here is from genome assembly GCA_014235935.1 of Colletotrichum musicola. Taxonomy (NCBI): domain Eukaryota; kingdom Fungi; phylum Ascomycota; class Sordariomycetes; order Glomerellales; family Glomerellaceae; genus Colletotrichum; species Colletotrichum musicola. The sequence goes on from WIGM01001153.1 coordinate 10,252, forward strand.
ATCGGAACGGCCTCGATGACGCCCTCTTCTTCCGGGCGAACGTAGTCCTTCGGCTCGATCCACTTCTCCTCCATGATCGGCGGCGGCCAGATCTTGCACGCCGCCCAGAAGGTGAACCCGGACAGCGCCAGCCCGACCCAGTACGCAAAGAAGTAAAACCTCGTGATCCCCACGGGGGCGGCGACGCCCATGTTGTTGAGGAAGCCGTAAAAGTTGGGGATGATGCCGACGACGTAGGCGACGTAGGCGCGGACGTTCCAGCCGTGGGTGTAGTAGTACGCGCCCGACTTGGTCGCGGAAAAGGCGTCGGGGATGTGGATGCGGCCGCGGCCGATGACGTAGTAGTTGACGAGCAGGATTCCGGTGATGGCGGAGAGGAACGTCTGGTAGGAGGAGAGGAAGGAGACGAAGATGGAGGCGGAGCCCTGAGATGGTCAATATCGCTTCGCCACTCCAAGAGTCTGGGAGATGCTTACCAAGAGGAACCAGGGGTTGATCGCAAACGAGACCACGGCGCAGACGAAGAAGCCCCTCCGCACCGTGAGGTACTTGGGAAACAGCGCCGCAATGTCGTTGCCCGCCGGCAGCGAGTTCTCGAAGATCGAGCTGAAGATGCAGCAGTACGCAAAGCACCCCGCGATGAGGAAGCAACCCGCCCGGTTGGCCGGGGTATACTCGGCCGTCTGCAGGTTATCCAGCAGCGTAACGGGGTTCCAAACCAGTTCGCCGAAGATGACCTCGCTCGACGCGCAGACCAAGTTCCCCACGATCGCGACGATCAAGTTCGCAACAGGGAAGCCAAACGCGTTACCAATGATAACATCATTCTTCTTCCTCGCGTAGCGCTGGAAGTCGGCCGCGTTGCTAGCAAAGGTCGCGCAGTTGGCCGCGCCGAGCATGAAGAACTGCACAATCAGCCACGCGCGCTTCGACCCCGTCGCCGTGCCACCGCGTCGGACCACGGGGCCGAGACCGCCGGCCTTGGTCGCCGTCCAGGCCAGCATGGCGATGGCGGAGATGACGAAGACGGCGAGCTTGGCGTACACCAGCCCGCGCATCTTGGGCACGGGGATGACGAGGAAGGCGCACGTGATGAGCCAGAAGATCACGAACCCGATCATGCCCGCCGTCGTCAGCGCGGAGCCCTCGCCCATGGTGTTCGGGATGTCCGCGATGCCGGGGATGATGGCGTGCAGCATGACGTAAATGCACTGCCCGCCCTGCACGGCGTTCACGCCGTTCCAGACAATAGCCATGACGGCACGATTGAAAGTCGGCCACCACGCGCCGTACACACCAAACGCAGTCCTGCAGAACACGGGGAATCCGACGTGGTACGTCGCGCCGGGCCGGCCGTTAAGGGTGATGATGATGGCGATGAGGCACTGCCCGCCAAAGGCGCAGCCCAGCGACTCCCAGATGCTCAGGCCCAGGGCCTGGGCGGTCGAGGAGGCGTACCAGTTGGACACGGTGGCGACGGCGGAGAACCAGAAGGTGAAGTAGGTCCACTGCGTCCAGGTGCGGTCGGCGAGCTTCAGGGGCCGGAGGTCGTCGTTGTCGAGTAGGGCGTCGCGGCCGTGGAGCTCCGAGGTGCCGGCCGCGGCGGGGACGCGGAGGCGGTTGAGGAGGCCCATCTTGTGCTGTCACCCGGGGTGTTTGCGATGGAAACACGCTGGAAAGGAAGACAACTCGGTGAAGAAGGGAGGAGAGCGTTGAGTTTTTGTCAACGTTTCACCTGGCTGGTCGCACGAACACGTGGATTCATCAACGGCGACAACATGGTTTGACATGTAGACTTATACTACCCCAACTCACGCCCGTTGGAACTCGCGCCTTTGATAGTTTGTCCTCCCATATCGGACTGGCGATCCGCGATGCACTGATAGCCCCGAGATAAGAGAGTCGTGCTGCCGGTGTCGGGGATGTGGGGGAGATAAGCA
>WIGM01001154.1:0-12132 GCA_014235935.1 Colletotrichum musicola
AGTTCCGCTCCGGTGGCTGAGGCATCGGCCACGCTGCCGGCGAAGATCGCCGGCAGCGAGGATAAACCCACACTAAGATAGAAAGGCGGTCAGAGCCTCTCAAGAACCGAAAGCGATGAATCAAAAAATCTAACAATGCTACAATTTGTCGATGGACTCAGTTGCATTGAAGATTGAGCGTGTTTAACTTGACAGATCAAAGTGCAACTTCTAAAGCCGGGGATTGCAGCTAAGAACTGCGCCGATTGCCAAGAAGAATGCGGCTTCTCCCTGTCTCTGCCGTTGCTCTAGGGATTTCAACAGATCACCGACATGCTCAGCACAATCAACGCCACAACGCTTCGTGAATCAAACAGTACACTTCTGCACGGGAACATTTCACTGGCAGTCTTAACTGTTGTCCTGCTGCCACGCTGGTTACGCTACAAATACGGGGGAGGTCAACGACGAAATATCTGTAAGAAGCGAGAAGCATTGACCGACTCACTAACACGGGTTCTTATAACTTGGCCAGAAAATACTCTCAATTCAAAGCTCAAGACCTGCCACCCATGTTTGATTTTCTCTCTCCGGCCAATACAGCCCCGGACACTGATCCATTAACGCCAGAGAGTCAAGGAACTGCAAGTCCAAGTCTGGCTGTACAAGAAACTCGTGTATAGACGGCTCAGTCAGAGACAACCCAGCGGCAGTCGCTATTTGACCATCATGCCCGTCCACTAGTCCCTGAAGCCTAAAATCGCTCGGAGGCGGGTTGCTTGGGAAATTTTCGGAATCAGGCGCCACGTTACCTGTCCTGCTGAACTGCGCTGCTTCCAAACCGGCCAGGATTGCCTCCGCATGCTGATGCAGCTCTCGGGCCACCAAGTTGCCGCCGTCTTTCAGCTGCGACAACAGCTGGGCGGACTGTTCGAGCTGTCCCCTATCCTTGGGGCTCTCTGTCTCGCCGAGCAAGCTGGAGATTGCCAGGATGGTAAACGCAGAGAAGAGGTATTGCGTGAGAAGGTGATCGAACGTGGGGAAGGATCCGTCGATCCAGCTCTGGACGAGGGTTCGGCAAGAATCTCTCGCGCAGCGGATGCAAGCGTCTATCAGCGTCATCGCGGGCTGGTGGATGCGGCCAGGCTGGCTCGCCTGCGGCCCCGCGCTGGACCTCCAGGTGGCCCAGCGGGTGCACAGGCCGTAGAGAAGGATCGGGCGCGTTGACAAGATGACGGCCTAGGCACGAGTGGTGAGTCGAAGACCTTTTGTGTGATTTTAAAAACCACGCCTTACCTGGTTCAAGGTGAGATGGAGATACACGAGGCTGAGTTTTCCGTGTTGGAAGCTTGCGGCGTTTTCCATCCGCAGGTTGGGAGGCAGATCTTCAACCCACGCTCTCAGCTCCGTCAGGGCTTGCTTCACTCTGTTGGACAAGGTGATGGGCTGCTTCCGATTTCCGTACACGGAGCGGATGATGTGCGCGACGATGGCTGCGAGCTTCGCGGCGGCTATGTAGTAACTGGGTTCTGCGAAGTCGCCCAGGACGGCCTGGTCTACGTCGGGCGTACATGCCGGGTCCACCGCCGTGAGATCGTCATCGTGGACCGTCGGTCGATGGCCGAGCTTCGCTGACCAAAGGCAATCCATTATATGGGCGGTCCACCAAAGCCGGTTCCTGTGTTCCCTTAGTGCACCATCGCTCAGCTGAGCTGGTCTCATGCTGATATGCAGGCCCATGATGAGGGCCATGCGAACTGAACTTCCTGCTAATGTGTATGCAGCGTACTGACGGTTGACAGCCAGGGAGTAGAATGACTATCGCAGTTGTATCAGTAAAGGACACATGTTGACACCGACGTGCTTCGGCTGTCTTACCAAAATGAGCCTGATCTCCAAGAGGTCAATAGTAGGCCGCTCGCCAATATAAGTGAATATCTTGGTTGCTTTGGCAAAGTAGTGCAGTCCGGGGAAAGTCTCCTGGGACTTTATCGCTCTTGACGAGTACAGCTCGCCCATGCCAAACAAAGCCCAAAGCTTGCACTTCATAATTGGGTCTCGACAACCCGGGTTGCGTAGACTGAGTTCAAGAGCATCCAGGACGCAGCTCCTGCGCACTATGTGGAAGCATCCGGAGACATGTCTCAGAGCCACTTCAATCAGAAAGCGAGCTTTGGACGGGGTAGGCCATGGGCATGGCGCGTGAGCGAGAGACATTATTTCTTCGTCGGTGGCAAAGTCGCTGCGACGAATGTGGCCATGAGGAGTGCCGTAGGACTCGGATATTACCTGGCGGAATCGCATTGCGAATGCTGTATCTGTCGCTTCGCTGACCGGAACTGGCATGTGAGGCAGCTCACTGTCGATAATTAATGATTCGACGTCGAGCGATATCTCACGGTCGATGTTATCACTGTTAAGCTCGTATGGTGTTTCCACCGCTGCTGCCGACGATGATGATGACGACCTGATAGAGCTGGGGTTGTCATCTAGACGAGATTGATGCGGGACAGCTTGCGAGTCGTCCCGGTGCTGTAAACGTTTATTTTCGTCGAGGATCTCCTTGAGATATCTCCAAAATAAAATCAGTAAACAGGTCTCATGTTGCGGGTGACTGCACATACTTTTCTCGTACCCTGATACGGCGATTTTGTGCAGGGTACGAGCACTCAGCGCCCGCCTTGGAGCAGTTCGAGCACGGCTCACCGCTAGAGCACTTCACCTTTCTGGAGTGGCATCTCTGGCAGCTAATTTGGTGTCGTGGCCATCGTCAGTGGAGTACGAAGGAAAGGGGGGCCATTGAGAACGTCCGACATACGCCGAGAGCTTGATCCTCGGCGGGCGGATGCTGGACGGGACGCTTTCCGGTTCTGCACCTGTTGGATTTGAGCACGCCATGCCTTGATCGGTGACTTGAAGGGCGTCGCAGTTGCGCATCGGAAGTGTGAAAAAATCTAAGGGGCTGAGGTTCTGCGATGTCTCGAGAAGCAGCAAGCGACGGTCCGAGGAAGGGGTTGACGGTGTTAGGCAGATGGCCGAAGGGAAGATATGCCTATTACACGCGCTAAGCCAGTTTCCCCGCACCCACACCAATCAGATCCGGAGTGTCCCTATGTCAAGACCCGTAGTTCTCGGCATAAACCCTGTTCGCCGAAGGCCGTAGCTGAAGGCGACGAAACGATCGCCGAGAACATCTCTGGTTGTTTTGTCTGAATCGGCTCCGCTCGCCGGGGGTTCGCAGATGGAGTACGCGGAAATGGCGTTCTGGCCCTTTGAATTGGAGCCTCGAGCCCGTCTTGATTGGTGCTAACTTTCACGATGTTGGGCTTGCCATGCGAGAAGAGTGGACGGCTTGATGTCCTGCAAGTAGTGTAAACCCGGAACTTGAACGCTAACATGCTGATGTCTGGTCATATAATAAGCCTGCTTCTATCCCGGTTGTGTGGGCGAACTCGCAGTTTCATAGTTAGATTGAAGTCGTTTGGTCCAAGAGCCCTGATTTCGCCCACGATGTCGAGCCGCAGCGACACGGAAAAGCCATCGCCGCCAGACCCAACGGAAGAGACCGTGGTTTCGTCGTCCAAGCCGGGCCCAAAACCATGGGAACGATTCTTGAGCGTGCTCGGTTGGATGCCCCCACGATGCCGCCACCATCCAGACCAGGAATTCCCCTTCACCTTGTCGCTAAACTTGCTCTTCAGCTTGGCGAGTACCATCACGGTTGCGAACCTCTACTACGCCTACCCAGTCCTCAACAAAATTGCCGACGATTTCGACATTACCTACGAGAAAGCCTCGTTGATTCCAACAGTGCTACAGGCCGGCTACGGAGCTGGCATCCTACTGCTCTGTCCTCTTGGAGACCGCAAACGCCTCAGACCGTTCATTCTCACGCTGGTTCTGGTCTCGACAACTATATGGCTCGGCCTCTGCGTCGCGACGAGCTTCACTGCCAGCTGCGTGCTCAACTTGCTCGCCGGTTTCACGTCCGTCACCCCGCAAATGATGCTCCCTTTGACCGACTCCATTGCCCCTCCTGATCGGCGAGTCAGGGCAATGTCCATCGTCTTTGCGGGCCTGATGTTCGGCCAAGTCCTCCCTCGCGTTTTGTCGGGGGTCGTAACGGAGTACGCCGACTGGCGAACAATATACTGGACAGCTTTGGGCTTGCAGGTCGGGCTGTTTGGTATGCTGTGGCTGCTCTTACCAGACTACGAGCCCAACAATCCAGGAGGCGTCAGCTACGTTCAACTGCTCTGGAGCGCCCTGAGTCTTGCTTTCACGCAGCCAGTCCTGGCCTACGGATGTCTCATCTCCCTCCTGTCCAACGCTGCGATGTCCTCATTTTGGACCATCCTCACCGCGTTGCTTGCATCCTCTGCGTACGCCTTTTCTCCAATGCAGATAGGACTCTTCCCTCTCGTCGCCATCGCCCCAGTCGTACTGGTACCGGTGTACAGCTCCCTCGTCATCGAGCATTTTGCTACCTATCTCGCGGCCAGCATCCCTCTGGCTTTTGCTGTAGGGGGTGTAGCCGTGGGCACTTTCGTCGGTCCAGACAGTCTCGGTGGGCTTATCGTTCATGCGCTGGCGATAGACTTCGGTGTAGATTCTACTAGCGTGGCATACCGATCCGCGATTTACAGTGCCGTTCCTAAGGGCAGGAACCGGGTTAACGCTGCATATACGACGTGCTCGTTTATCGGGCAAACGATTGGCACCAAGGTTGGCAACTCGCTGTACGCCAGCGGGGGCTGGCTATGGGTGGGCATAGCCTCCATTTCCTTCCTCGTGGGCTCTTTCGCAATTGTGTTTGCCAGAGGGCCACGTGACGTCCGATGGTTTGGATGGAAAGGCGGCTATTCGGTACGCAAAAAGGAAAAGGGGCTAGAGGGTCGTTAGAAACCATGTAGAGGGTCATTGTGACCCGTAATTTGGTGTCGGTGTGAATGAAGAACACTGAAAACTACCGAGTAATTCCTCTATTAATTGTGGTGATTTTCCGGGTCCTTTATCTCGGTACCTACTAGAAAATACAAAATATCATTTTACAACCCCCAGACTGCCCAAGTATCTCATATCCCTCTAATTATTCCAGCTTACTACTATCTATTCTAACTTTTTTATTACTACCTACTTATAATTCCTACTTTCGTCCTTCATCGTCCCTGTCGTTCGTCATTAGTACTACTGCCTATTGTTATTGTAGGTGCTTGTGGGAGGTAGGATATTCGGCTTAGCGGTGTAAAATTATAGTTCCCTAGAAAATTGCTATACCTTCTGCATCCTTATTGCGGTGCTTTGAAACAACGCTGAAGAAAACGCCCACAATCAGAACTGATGCCTAGTTTTTAAAGTTCACTAACAACAAGAACACCGCACTCTCGTCTGGTTTCCAAGGCGTTTGCTTAAGGATCAATATATGCGTAAAATTCGGCCAAGCCCTTCTGTGGAAGTCGCCTTGAATCTTGCTCAAGATTGTGGTCAATGTCTCCTCGTCTCAATGTCAAACGTGCCTAATCAACTGGGATGCATGTCAGCTGATGTTGGTGCTTTATCAATGATGGCTGAGCTTCCAGCCCTCCAAACGAACCTACGTTGATTTTCATTGGAACAGAAATGGCTGTCAAGTGAGAGAGAACCTACATATGCCAGTCAACGGAACCGCAGCCTGGTTCAACTCCACAGGAGGGGGAAGGAGAGGCCCGAGGGTTTGAGCTGTTCACGGCTAACAACGCGATGAGAAGTTATGAGCGTCCTTTCCAACCCAACCCATCACATGCGACCATACCCATTGGAGAACTCGGGATCCCGTCCGCTCTCCCATCGATAAACCAGTGAGGGCCGGAGTAGTAGTCGGGTCGGAGACGACCGGCGAATGCCCGGTGTTGCATGTGTTTTTGCTCTATCTTTATGTAACATGTTCATATGGTCAAACTCGGCAGTATCTACTTCTATAGTTTCCGGCTTGGCTCCTGTTTTCGTTCAGTGAGTTGAGCGTAAGTTCCAAATTGGTTTAGATCAGTGAGATTCGAGCTGTGTTTAATTTGGAAAAGAGAGTCGATTTGATATAAGAGATGGGATTTGTTTTGAATATTCCGCTGTCCTCCACTGTTCTCATTCCTATTACTTTTGTTCCTTGCACATTTTATATGCCCCTTTGAAATAGAGTGCTGTCAAGCCAAGATTTTCGTTTGCAACACGAGGCTTCACGTATCACTTACCTAGGTAGGTAGGAAGGCGGCCAGACTCTCCCAAGCACCGAGGTAAGGATACAAGAATCCCCCAACGCTGCTGCAGCGCCATTGAAGAGCTCACGGAAACCAATGATCACTGACGACAGTCATCAGAACGACCGTAATAATCGCTCACGGAACCCGAAATTTTCAGATCACCAAGATTCAATTGCCCAATTATCGTGGGTCGATCTGACTTACGCAAGGGATCAACAGCTTCGGAAAACTTGAGACTACCGGCCCGGCACGGACCATGCATCCCTCTCCTCGCTTCCATTCAACCTCGATTCCCCTCACGCCACCATTCGAGAAACCTGCAGGTGCTCAACAAACCAGTTTGGTGTCAGCTGAGACCTCAAGGCAAGAATAGGGTATTTACATCAGTATATTCTCAAAGTCTTATCCTACTGACGCTATGAACAGCTCCTCGGGCTACAAAATACCGCGGCCATGGCTACTCACAGTTCGTACCTCGCATACAAGCGCGACACGAGAAACTTGGTCTACTGGATGATACACACGTCAAACGCCGTCATCAAGTCTCTCCCAGCGATTGAAGATGGATCGTCGACTCCAATCGGCCTGAATACGTCAGGCCAAATCAATGTGGCGGGCCTGGTGGCCATGGCGGAGCTCATTGGGAAGCACATCAAGTCCGTCCCGAATGCGATATTCCAGTTGCTTCGGTCGGTCATTGTCGCGAGATCCGCCCACCACGCCGAATTCCAAAAGTTCGCTGCGGCAAAGCCCGACGCCGACGTCGAAAAGAGTAACGTCACCCACAAATTCTTCATTGACGCTCTCGCCAGAGCCTTCAAAGCGCTCGGCGGTGATGACTGGGCCTCGGGTCAGAAGAAGCCGTCAAACCTGGACGCCTCGGATATCGATGAAGTGGTCTTCTCCCACAAGTTCGCCGCCCTAAAGCTCGGCCCAGACGACCGCCAGGATTCCTCTTGTGAAAGCTCCGAGGACGAGGCAACGCTCCGGCTGCTCCCCAGAGACGTGTGCAGCGGAAGCCTGGCAAGGGCAAGAAGGGGAAGAAGGGCAAGAAGCCCAAGTCCAAGAAGAACCAGAAGACGCCCGCGGCCCAAAAGGACGAGCTGGATGGCGTGCCAATCGAGAGCTACCGCATCATCGAGAGCGATGACGCCCTTTTCACCGAGTACTTCATGGCCGTGCACTCCATCACGAAGCAGTGGGCCGAATTGCGCGACTACTTGCAGGGCGTCTGGCACGACGTTGCGTACAAAGGCCTCAACAGTGCAGTCGCCGGTACGCTGTGCAATCTGGCCACCGGAATAGTGAAGCAAACAGAATCGGACATCTTCGTCGACTTTCCAGGCCACGAGTCTTACGAAACGGTCCGAGAAATATGACTGGAATTTACGGGTCTGTTTACATCCTGCAACGTGTTCTGGAAAAGTTCGGGGCCGACAGTAGTGGATCTCACCGGCCTATCGAATGAACGCGTGCGATATCCTGAAGGAACTTAATCTGAATTTCCGACTCTCGTTGGGTGAGAGCAAGTTCCTGCACGGGGGGCTCGACAAGATCCCCCCCTCTCACTTCTCCAATACGAATGTCAACGGACTCTGGGACTACTCGCCCTTCCTATGCGGCGTGGGTCTCATGGAGGCCCTGGAGCTGGCGTACCGTGCGACCATGATTGTGTGGGAGATGCTTCCCGAGCCCACGGTGATGGTCGACCTCCACAACATGCTCCGCCACACAGGCTACGTCAGGCAACCGGCCCAACTGTTCATGATTCTAGAGGAGTTCTTCTCCGAAGCCTTCTTCGCAGGCGGGAAGCGTCCGACGTCCAATTTCAACTCGGCTCTCAAGGACCGCGTCTCCAAGGCCAAGCCCGTTGAGCGCGGCAGCAAGCTGCTCTCCCGGCCGTCGGCGCACCAGACCCAAGACGACCACGTGATCATGGACCTCTCCATGAACCGGAACTTCAGGACGAAGTCGAGCCTGATGATGTAACGCGAGGCCGGCTGGTGTGTGGACCGCATCCCCGACTCGGCCCTGGCTCCCCTCTCGATGATGGGGGCGACCCGCATCAGCCACACGAAGTACACGACCGACCCGGCGACGGGCAAGATGCGGTACGTGGACACCGAGCTTGTCCGCCGCTACAGGGAGCGGGACGGGGACGATGACGAGCTCATCCGCATCATGAACAACTCAGCCAGCACGATACAGAAGGCCAAGGAGGCGGAAGAGGGGATGCGGTCCGTCATGCGGGAGTTCTGGCAGGACCAGGGGCCGGAGTTCAAGGCCTTCTCCGACGCCGAGACGGCGTGGGGCTCCAGAAACCTCGACGACGGGCCCGGGCTCCGGTTCTCGGGCACGGACCTTTTGAAGGCCGTCCGGACAGACGTCCACGACGACATCTGCGGCGAGAAGCGGCCCCTCTCGGGCCTCAACTTCGTGACCATCCTGAACCACATGTTCTATCTGCTTGAGCAGTTCGACGAGGAGCTGAAGCGCCACGGCCACAGGGAGTACGTGCGCGAGTGCGAGCGGGGGATCAACGGCTTCGAGAGGAGCTCGCTACTTGTGAAAACTGGCGCTCGCGGACGAGGACGAGGAATGTTGTGAGATCCTGGCTGTAGTATTCGAGGAGCTCGGGGGCGGATTCGCGGACTTCACATACTGGGACGGTCTGTCATCTGGGTTGGAGACCTCGACTGGCGGACTGGGGAGGAGCTCGGAAATGGCGCCAGGGTGCTCGATCATGTAGTTCCTACTTGTTCGGGGCGGGAACCAAGGTGGACGTAGTCATTTTCGACAAGACAAGTGTTAAGTTCGCCTCTATGACCAATTTTCAGGTGCCCGACGGGAGGCTTCAGAAGACAAGACAACGTGAGCTGGCATTGGCACTGTTCAAACCACCAATGTTGGAGAGCGTGCGGAGAAGATTATAAGCTGATCGGTAAAGGATTCAATTTGATAATGTACAGGGGAGAGTAGAAGCAGATTGGGACGACGGTTGTCACGAAAACAAACTCAAGGGTCTAGTAAATGAAACAAAACCCATTCCAGTCCACAGAGCACCGGCTCTGACGTACATTCTTCTAAGCGCGTCCAGTCCGGAAATAACACTCTCGCCGTCGCTCCTGAGTCGTCTTTGACGGCTGTGGCTGGCCACCGTAAGGCGTAGCCGTTGTTCAGTTCCCGGAGATCACTGGTAGGACATAAAACCGCCGTCCAATTAGAAACAGCTGTAAAGCTGTTGAGAGGGGAAAAGGGAGGATAACCCATTCGATCCAAAGTCTCCATCCGAGTTCCGAGCGCCAAGATTGACCCGAAGGCCCGGCTTTTGCAGTCTCCGAGTGCTTAGTTCGGGCGGACTTGGACGGCGTTGGGGATGTTGAGCAACGACGCGGGGTTAGCCCCGAAGATCGACATCTCGTTGCAACGCAGGGTCCAAGTCACTAAGGGACGGGTATATGCCACCCGCGACTTAGACCAAAAGGACTCTTAACTCCAGAGAGAGAATTGTAATTTTCTGATCGGGGCTCGGAAGTTGATAGAAATACATAAGCCATAATATACCGGGTGAGTCTTTTTTCCTCGAAGTTAATTGAGTTTTGATTCTTCTTCTCAAATCAACACTCTTCACCAGGCTTCTGAAAGCCTGTAAATTATCTGCGATTATGCGGCCTTTGGACATTTTATCTTTGGCAGTCACCGTTGTCTTGGGCCTTCCGACATGTAAACCTTCGGATGAGGGCGGTGATTGCCAGACCAAAGTCTTGTCGTCACGGACACCCGATACGCCATTGAAGCCAAATCACTTCACTTGGCTTCCACCCGGGCCTGGAGACGGTGAGCTGCTTCTCATTTCCAGCCCGAGGACCACCCAACTGATCGAATCGCAGTCCTTTCCCTTGTCCAATGCTCAACACGCTTGCCAACCACGGCTTCCTCCCGCACAACGGACGCGGGATCACGCTAGAAATGGTCCAAAAAGCCATGATGGGCGGGGCCAGCATCGCAGAAGACATCTCCACTGCTGCTTTCCAGCCTGCTTTAGAGACAAACCCACTGCCGAACGCAGATGTGAGTAGTCTTCCGACTTGAAGTTGCCTTCCAACATTGCTGAATTCTACGTACAGTTCATCGACCTGGACATGCTCCACGTCCACAATGTGATCGAGCACGACGGCAGCCTCTCCCGGCGGGACGAGTACTTTGACCCAACGAACCCGTTCGACTAGGCAACTTTTCACCGCTTTCTCTCATGGTTCGGGGGCACCTAGACGATCGACGTGGAAAGCGTTGCCAACGCTCGAGTGAGACACGCTTTCAACATGAGCAAGATTAACCCCGAATTCACCATCACCCAAGAGACTATGCAGCGGATACTGGGCGAGAACGCTTTGATGCTGGCTGTATGGGGCAGCCCCGACAACCCGGTGGCGAAGAGGTCGTACTTTCAGTACTTCTTCAATAAGTGCTGTGGCACCCATGCCCCGTTTCACAGTTATTGACCTCACGAAGGGAATGAACGGTTCCCGGTGTTGCTCGGCTGGGCTCCTAACGATGCTCCTATTACGTTTGACGCAATTCAGGGCATCGCCAATCGAATCTTGGCCAAGAGCCCGCCTGACGTGCCACTGTTTTTCCAACCCCAGGCCAAGCAATAACGTAAAAGGGATCTCTTGAGGAGCATGGGGTACCTATCGTTCTCATTCCGTCTATGTATGTGTATCAGTACTTGTGCAAGAGATGTAGGATGATAAAATGGTTAAGAACTTGCAAGAAAGAGCCATCAGGGCGTCGATTCAGCATACCCCGCACCATCCGTTCCCTCCGGCTTCCCAAAGATCCTCATGTATTCCAGCCGATTATCCCATATAAGCAGTCAGCAGTACGGAGGGTTGAGGCATCATTCGATATCCCGCAGCGACGGAATGCCCAGAGTCTCGGTTAATTATCATCCAATGCGAGCAACAGCACAAGTCCCCTGCCGCCGTCGACGCTTGGCTAGTGCTTACCGGCACTGCGACGCTGATTCTGGCCTCGCCCGATCCATAACGGCCCTTTAGAGACGGGACGCGTCGCTACTGCAGGGCCAACTCCGCGGGAGCCAACCAACAACTCAATTTTCATGCAGGCAGAACCAGGGTCGAGGAATTTTTGAATTCGTGTTACCCTCGTGTTCAATGGACTGGTTGTACTCTGGTTTCAATGCCAGGTTTGCTAGACTCGTAGAAGTGCGTGCCGCTGCAAGTGCTCATGGATAACAGGGGTTTGCAGATGGGAGACGGCGAAGATAAAATAAGAGGATATTCCAACCCAACAAGTGAGTTTGGACCTATTCTAACAGGTATCGACAGTTGTTTGAGAATTTGAGTCTCACTCTGAAAATCCGCCCAATAACGTCTACGCCGCAAGTACCGCAGACGTCGCCAAGATGCGTCTCATCAACACCCTCTCCGCCCTCGCCCTTTGCGCCCTGCCTGCTCTGGCCATCGAGGGAGACGAGCTCTCGGAGGTACAGGCCCAAGCTATCGAGGCTCTTCGGGCTGTTGAAGGTGATGGCACGCTGGACAAGCGAGGCGGCTGCACCTTGTTTAACGCCCGGGTCCGGAGAGATTGGTTCGTTGTCAAGATTGTTTGTAAATCATGGCTGGCAAGCTAACTGCAGTCAATGTCTGCAGGAACGCCTTATCCGGCACCGAGAAGAAGGAGTACACCAGCGCCGTCAACTGCCTCCTAACCAAGCCGTCGAAGCTCGAGCCGGGATTCGCTCCCGGCGCGCGAAGCCGATTCGACGACTTCGTCGCTGTCCACATTAATCAGACAATGAGCATTCACGGCACCGGAAACTTCCTCATCTTTCACCGGTATTTCACCTGGGCGTACGAGAACGCCCTCCGCGAAGAGTGTGGGTATCGCGGATACC
>WIGM01001155.1:0-12112 GCA_014235935.1 Colletotrichum musicola
CCCCAGTTCGGATCGTTCCGGTACCCGCCGCCCATCGGATTGCCGTACTCGGGGGCTATGTCCGGGATCAGGCCGGGTACGTCGGCTGCTTGCGCGTCTGCGATCGTGCGGACTAGGTCGTCGAGGTAGGCTTCTAGGTCGTAGCCCATTGTGAGAGGGTCGAAGACCAGGTGGTCTTGTTCGAGCCAGCCGTACTTTTCGCGGTGGGGGCAGTCCGTCAGGACGGAGTGCATGTTCCCCCTGATCGAGCGGTCTACTATCCCATGAATGGAATTCAGCAAGGTGTTGGAGGTGGAGAAGGTTAGGACCGGCTCGTTGGCGGCGCGGATGACGTGGCCCGTCAAGTCGGAGGCGGACGGCGTCCAGGTCAAGTTCACGCCGAGGTATTGGAATCCGTGGTACAGTAATCTTGGGCTGTAGACCTGGTCATCGGAGGACGAAAGTGTGTAGGCGTCGAAGATGGGACCGCCGGTGGACGTCTGGCTGACACCCTCGGCGCCGGCGGTCTCACCGGGCCAGAAAGCAACGCGCGTACCCTCCCGTGAGCCCTGGTTCTTGATGGAGAGTGCGAAGGTGCCTGCGATGTTCGTCCCGAGGTCGAAGATCCACTGCCCGTTGGACGCCTGCCCTACATCAGCCATCTTTTCACGAGTGACAAAAGGGGGAAACGAACCTGCCGCACGGATTTGGCCGTAATGCTCTCCGTAACCTTCAACGCCGGCGAGCGCGGGCTCACAAGCTTCCCCGCCGGAGGGATAGCGATACTAGCATTCCTCCACCCCGATCTGTCGTGACACGCGCCAGCCCAGCCTGGCACCTCCTTTCTCGCTTCGTACTCCTCCCCTCCGTACCAGTGCGCCTCAACCCACGGTCCTTCAACGGTAGTCCTCCACGACTCGTCCGTGGCTATCACATGCGTAGTCCCGTCGTCGCAGACGTACTCCAGCTGCGCGAGTAGCATCAGCTCCCGCGGCGCCTGCTTGAATTTAGTGTACCTCCCCAGCAAGGGCGCAGTATTATCGTAGATGCCCTTCCCGAGTTCCACCGCGAGCACGTTCCTCCCCTGGAGGAGCTGGTCGAGAACGTCGTGGGTGGAGTACGGCATCGTCTTGTTGAGGGTAGCATAGCCCGGGGATAACACGTCGTCGCCGACTTTCTCCTCGTTGAGGAGCGGGTGGTGCAGGCCCAGGCCCATTATGTACAGCCTTGCCTTTTCGACGGGGCAGGATACCGTGAAAAGCCTGGCGAAGCGCGGGAGGGATGTGAGACCTGTTGAAAAGTCCTTGTTTGTGATCCATTCCGCGGACCAGTCGTCCTTGTCAAGCAGCGAGACTTCGAAACTGGCGACGTCGCTCCATTCTGAGGCGACGTTGTCCACGCCCCATACCTTGACGCGCCAGAATACGGAGTACCGAGAAGAGAGAGTGTCGCCGGCGTAGATCGCCCACGGGTCCGCGGACGGGGTTTTGCCCGAGTCCCATAGGGCTGCGTCGAACGACGAGGAGGACGAGGCCTGAATCTGGTAGGCGGTTTGGTTGTCGCCGCGCGTGGGGGAGGTCAGGCGCCAGGTCAGGCGTGGCGTGGCGGTGTCTATCGCGATGGGGTTGGACTGGGCGTTGGCGCGGAGGGAGGAGGGGGAGACGGAGATGGCGGAGGTTAGGCGGAGGAACGCCCAGAGGGCGAGGAGCGGGATGAGGGTCATGGTGAGCCGGCGGCAGGATGTTACGTGGCTGGGTGCTGCGAGTGGGAAGCTGGCCGGTTGATTTAGTTAATATATTGGATGAAGCGACTGTTTGCCATTGCCTGGGCCGTAACACGGCTCAACTTCGACTCTCTTCTCGGGATAAATACGACGAAAGTCCCTCTTGGCTCTGCAACCGCGCGAGTACAGGCCTTGACTATCTGCATCTATCAACGGTCAACCGCCATGGACTGGACTATCGTCGGACGAGATAGGCAATGAGCAGAGTCGGGAGAGCTCCAGCTCGGTTCAAAAGCAGCCGAGACCGTATTCTCGTCCGCGGAAACCTGGAAGATTTGCCCTAGACACGAGCTGCGAGGTCCCACGACCGGTTCGGTACCGTCGCCAGGAACGAATGCGGGGAGATTGAATCAAAGGAGGCAGTCGTCTACTTTAGCCGGCGCCGGAGGGTGTGATCGAGGAGGGGAACTAGGCACCATCTGTAAGCTTTCGGATTTCCGCAGATTGGAATCTGCATGCACGACATTAACAGGGATCAAGACTGTCCGAATGGGGACGGTATTAAATGGTAGGTGAACTGAGATGAATTGCTAATGTGACGAGACTCTTCTCCTGCAGCTACGCCCGTGAGTCGACAAATCGCGGGGAAATTCCTCCGTCCATCCCCCGGAGACCGTTCGATGCCAAGCTTCCCCATCCCTATTGGGCTGCCTCCATGCAGGATTCTCTCGGCAGGGTCCTGGCTCTTCCCAGTCGATGCCCCCCCCGAAACACGTGGGAGCGAGGTCCTCGTTGCGGCCAGATCTCACGAGCTAGCCCAGCTGGCGATTGCGATGCGTTCTTTTGCTGACTCGGTTCTTGGTCGTTATCCGATGCAATGATGTGGATCAGATCCTGTCATTCTCGGTTCAGGCGTTCGTCGGTTTTGGGTATCTTTCATAAACATGTCGATCGTTTCGCAAGGCCCAGCGGGCCGGTTACTCGTAAAATAGGACATTCGCAAGGCAAAGTGCGCATGATTGAGAAAAAAAAAGATAAAAGAAGTATATTGAGAGCGGCCTCCGACTCCATTGATGCAGGATTCGACCACATTTCTTTGCAACTGCGCGACGGCAAACGTTCTGTCTTGCTTGATTCGGGTATCTTTCATTCGAGATTCGGTGGCAAAGATGGATCGGGTATTTCGAGCGACGCTCTCGAACAACAGTCGTCTAGTTGGTCTTCTGCTTGGGCGGGGACTTGAGCTTGCGGGAGATGGAAAGCACAGCGACGCCGGCAACCATGAGAGCCTCGACGCTCAGGAGACCGATCCAGATGGTGTTGAGTATCTTCTCCTCGTAGCCACTCCCAATGTACATTTCCATCTTTTCGTGAAGCATTGGATAGCCGCCGGAGACGAAGAGGAAGGCTTCGAGGACGTAGAAGGTGTACCAATAGGGCCTGCGAGGGAAGAAACGAAAGGTTAGCCGGCTGCCTCTGGGTCTTTATCTAGATGAAGCAACCCCGCGAAACAGAACCAGAGCGGGCGAGCGGGCGAGCGGGCGGACGGGCGAAATGAAAGCGGACGGGGCTTGTTGTTTCTGTCCTTTCTTCTTTGCTGTCCCTCCCTGCCGGCAAGCATGGCATGGCATGTCATCAAAGCGGCGGACGCCAAAGGTAGGAACCGAGTGTTGGCTGCCCTTGCTCAAATAAGGAGAGATGAGATATTGCGGGGATGCTGAAACCCTGTCGCATGGGAGATCCATGGGCGGGAAACAGCGCGCCCCACGAGGCTTTCCTTTTGTGCTTTGTGCCTGGCTAAGGCACCTGGGTAGGTACACTTGTACCTACCGAGGCTGCGCTAGGCGGGTACGTAGTGTAGGTAGCTGGTGTTTCTGGCGCACGGGGATGCAGGGCGGGAATCGAGACAAAGAAAAGACAAAAGGCACAATGCGCGACGGACGGTTGAAACGGCGGACGCAGAGGGTACGGCGGGAATGGGACGGTTGGTGGTTCGGACGGGAGACGAGGGAACTTTCAGATCGGACGACCGAAGCGAACCGATAGGACACAGAGGTAGGGCAGGGAAGAGCAGAACAGGAGATGCAAGACAAGACGACGCAAGACGACGCACGAAGGCCGTGATGCACAGAAGCATGTAATGGAAGGAGGCAAGGAACAAGTCTGTAGGCCACTCACCGAGACTGGTCAGTCAAGCGCACCCACTGAATCCGGGTGTGTTCTGGCTCGCCGTACTGCGAAACCTGGACCGCGATGATGATGCCGAGGATAACAAAGGACCAGAGGAACATCATGCGCCCAAAGAGGGTAACGTGGTTATTAAAGTCCCAGAGGGACTCGAAGACGGACTCGACGATGGCCTGCATGTTGGGCGCGCGTGACGGCGGCGGTGGCGGGTAGGCAGGCTTGCTGGTAGGGTATGACGAAGGATCGCTGGAGATGACTGGCCACGTAGGCGACAAAATCTGGGCTCGAGGTGCAGTAGTGCAGCAAAGAGAGAGAGCAAAAGTCTGGCGTTGTTGGCCTGGATGACCGGACTGACTGGTCGTGCTAGGGGGATGGGGGGGGGGGGGGGGGGGGGGGGGGGGGGGGGGGGGGGGGGGGGGGGGGGGGGGGGGGGGGGGGGGGGGAAGCGGATACGGCGTGGCGGTGTGAGATGTGCACGAACTGTCTCGCTGCAGGAGGAGGTGCAAGGGCGTGTGGGAGAGAGAGCAAGAAAGGCGCGCAATCTTTGTTTTTTCTCTGTGGTGGAGAGAGAGACAAACTGAGAAGGGTGCGATGTGACGAGAAGGAGGCGCGAAGGAGGCGGTGGCTAGTAGCAGTGGGGGCGCTGGGCAGGTGAGATTTGAGATTGAGACGAGGTGATGGCGCCCGAGCTGAATGAGAGCTGCGTTGCACTGAGCTGAGAGCTATACACTAGCTGACTGATGATGAGCCCTTTGGTGCTAAGTGAAAGTGAAGCAAGTCGAACGATGACACCCGACCGAGTGTTTGGGGGCGCCGTCAATGCCGGTGTGCCGTTACGGTTATGGTTGATTGCCAAATTATGCAACGCGCTGCAAATAGATTTCTTAATTCTGGCCCTTTGTCTCGGGAAGCCACGACCTGCACAACGAGACAGGCAAACAAAAGCGGGCAGTAGAAGAGGTTGCAGTGGACAGGGCAATGCAAGGCAGGAATGTGGAATGTGGACTGGTTTGAATTTGAGAGAGACGAAGAGATCAGCAATCAAGGCCAGACACTAAAGTACCACCACACCAGGGAAACGACAGCAGAAAAAAAAAAACAGGTGGCCAGCACGTTTTATTGTTAAGCGCCGGGGTCCCGGGGCCGCTTCCTTATCGGGATCCACGTGTCCTTATCGTCGGCCTTAAATTGGTGGCGCCGCCCCTGCCGGTTGACGGCCCTGGCGAACCGATGGCCAGCGGGGGGCCTTTGGGGTCCACTGCCGCTGCGCTGCTGGTCCACCGCCCGGTGGACAAGTCCAGGCCTTTTGAGATGATGATCAGAAGCACTTCCATCAGTGTCTGTAGCCTTGGCAAAGGGCAGGCAGGCTTTTTACGCCTTGCCTGTTTGTGTTCACCTACCCATGGGACTGTGTTCATGCGCCTCCACGAACCGCTGCGCCGCACGATTGTCGGACGAACAATGCCTGCCCTACCCGGTTTGCGACACACCTGGATACGGATGCCCAATGCCCAGAGTGATCCTGTCCCGTCTTTCCCGCATTGTTCCTGCCAATGCCGCCTTACGCGCGGGGTCCCTGCCGATGCCAGATTGCGATGGCCCCGGAGGAGCTCTGATCTCAAAGTGAGCCGCGACCGGGCATGAACCATCTCCCGTGCAGCTCCGGCGCCGAAGCCCGGACACTGCATTCAGTGTCCCGGGTTATAGACTTCGGTCCGCGCCGTTTCTCCTCCATCCCTGGGGTTGGAATGATCGTGTCTCACAGACTACGCCTTCCTTCTATTCTGGGCTTTGTGCTGAAGAATCTGCACCTGCTTGTACCTGCCTGTAGCTGTACGAAGTACCTAGGCATTAGTGTCAATTCCTCGGTACGTATCCGTAGTCCTTCAACTGAAGCAACTGAAGCGGGTGTCGCGCCTGCTCCTGCCGCGCCGCCTACCTACCGACCTAATACAGAGTACCTGACAGCCTTGATGATCGAGCACCCAATGTTTCGCACAGCCTCTTTTCCTCCAACACCTGCGTTCACGTCGACTCAACTCCCGATTCGCCTCGCCGCCTACCACATCTCACGCAATCCCGAGCCAGGCCGGTAGCCAGGGCTGTGATCGTTCCCGAGACACCAAGCCGACCAGGCCAGGCAACAAGTCCCGGCTTGTCGTCATTGTCATCGTCGCCGTCACCGTCAATCGAGGCCAAAACACACTGTGAACCAACAGCAAAGTGTTACCGAAATACCCTTGCCGCGCCGCCTATCCCCCGAGCTAATCTTATTTCGAGCCTCGATGGCCGTTGCCGACCAGGATTTTGGGACCATTTGGGTAGCATTCCCACCTGCAGACGCCTGCCCGCAGCCACAGCCGTTCTTGGTGCGCGACGAACAGGGGCTGATTGGCACTGTGTGTTGGTGCAGGCCTACATCACAGCCCCCAACAACATGGATGATTTCGACAACCCATGAACCGCCGCTCGGCGCCTACACCATCTAGGCAGTCGCTCTGCTTGTTTGCTTGCTCGAGTGGACCGCCACTGGCGAATGAACCGCCTGTTCCCGCTCTGCTGCTCCAACAATTGGCATGATACAAGAGCTTGCCAGCCGCCCGTCGGGGGCGGAATCTCATGCGCGCGACGAGCAATGCAGCTTCCTGCGACTTTTAACCGCCGGATGGAACCAGACGCAGCCGCCTTCGCTCGACGTTGACGCTCCAGCTTCGGACCATGGAGTCTCCAGCCGGTCCCGGGAGCCGCTTCGGCCCTCCTCCCAAGACGCACTCGATCCCCCGGAAGCCCATCCAGAAGCGACCGACCCGCACCGACTTCGCGCCCTCGTGGCATCGTGTCGCCGCCGAAAGACACGAAAGGCAAATAACAGAAGACGACGAGCCGAGGAACGACGTTCGCGATGGCGATGGCGATGCCGCCGCCGACGCGAGAACGACACCCCCACAACAGCGACAGAGCCAACAACGGATGGAAACCAGCTACGACCAGCCAAAGAGCTCGCCCACTGTCACCGTGAGGAGCGACCCTGAGAAGAGCCGCTTGACTTTCGATGGAAAATGGAGGCCTTCGTGGTTGCGCCCTCCCGTCCTCGCCGCCTTTGCCGGCGTGTTCACGGTCTTCACCATCGCCCTCGCCTTCATGCTGCGCTACTCCCGGGCCAACAACGGGCTCATCGGGACGCAAAAGAACTACGTCTACGCGTGGCGACTTGGCCCAACTGCCAGTAAGTCATGACGCGTTCTGTTCCGAAGCCGAGATACGGCCGCTGACTTCTACACCCAGTCCTCACTCTTCTGGCTGTCCTGTGGGCCAGGGTTGAGCTGCAGGCCATGAGATTTATGCCGTGGATCGCGACGCGCCGCGGACAACTGCTTGGAAGAGACGGGTACTCCCTCGACTACACCTCGATGCTGTCGGCAAAGGCCCTTGTCTTGTCACTCCAGAACAAACACTATCTGGTGTTTCTGGCCACCACCATTGGATTCTTCCTCAAGGTCCAGATCATCATGGCCCCGGGGTTGTACAGTCTCGCGACGTTAGGGAACCCGGCCGAGATCGACCTGGAGATCATCGACTCCTTCAGCGTCGACCACATGGCTGGCAACACCAAAGAAACCACGCCCTACTACAATGCCCGTGTTCTGCAGCACTCGGGCATGCTATACCCCTTCGGCGTCAGCGATATCGCCGCCTACCAGACGTTCAACCACACAGGCGTCGGCCGAGGAAACGACACCGCGTCCTTGGCCGCTGTTGTGGATGGCTTCTTCTCCGACATACAGTGCATCAAGCTGGAGAGCCACTCGGTGACTGGTTCGTCGTACCACAAGGAGTCAGACGGCCTTCGGAGCACCGTGGACGTCAATCTCAAGTTCCAAGGCTGCGAGGCCATCTTCCCTGTGGTGAACTGGAATGTCAGTCAACCCTTGCAGGCTGAAAATGGCTCCAAAGACTGGACGGCCTTCGGAAACGTCAACGAGACCCTGGCGACGGAACGACCTTGCCCAAATCTGCCGCAGCAGCACCCTCAGTTCCTCTACTGGTTAGGCCATTTCAAGCGTTCCGCAACCAACTCTTCGCGCATGTATCTCGACCAGGGGGCCGCCGTGCTCTGCTCTCCCAGGTCTTGGCTGTCGAAAGTCCAAGTCGTTGACGACGGCGTCAACCCCAACGTGACGACTCTGCCCGACGAACCAAAGACACCAGTCGCTGCTAACGTCTGGAAAATGCTCCAGGCGTCGATACCGGACTACCTCGGTGGCGGCGACCTCGTCTCCGACTCGTACCAGAAGCATGCGTGGGGGCCACTCCGCGCGGACCAGCTGTTCTGGGATACGAGATTTGGCCTCGAGCTGCCGGATGGAGGAAACTCGAAAGCTTTGTTCGACAGCGATGCGCTTTACACTTCGATTCGCAACTTGACGGAATCCATCGGACCATTCCTGGGGCATCACCTCGTCCGTCAGAACGACAGCTCAGTCGCCGCCGGTGACGAAGTGGTCATTGCCGATAGGCTAGTCGTCAACGAGTGGGTGTGTGTGACGATGATGACGCTGTTTGCGCTGGTCGCCTGCCTGGCGTTCTTCGTACTTGTGAGATACAGACGCCACACGACCATCTGGCATCGTAGCCCAGCCACCCTTCTCGGAAACATGATATTTCTCCGCGACCACCCTGCGTTCGAAGAGAGTGTCACCGAATCCTCGCCCGAGGACCCGACGTTGGCGTGGGGTCGGTCGAACTTCAACCCGGTCGTTCTCAGGCCATGGGCGCGGGCTTGTTTTGTCCTCTTTGCTGGTGCCCTCATCGGTGGGCTCATCTACACCCTCCATCGGTCACAGTCACTCAACGGACTCTCGTACGTGAACGAAGAAGGATACTGGCACCTCCTGTGGACCTCTGTCCCGGCGCTGGTTGCCCTCATAGCATACAGCTACAGCAAATCCTGCGACTGGGCTTTCCGGCACCTCGCAACGTTCTACTGCCTTGCCGCAGGTCCGTGTGGGACCAAGGAGCTCGACACCTCTCTCTTGGACATGTTGGGCGTCAGGGCACTGTTTCAGTCGATGCGTCGCCGAGTCTGGATGGTGACTTTTGCACAACTCCTCGCAATCATGTGCGGCGTCTTGATGACCCTGATTTCCATCCTCTTCACGGTGGAGGATGTGCCAGAGCCGACCGCCGTCTCCTTGACGCAACAGACGTGGTTCGGGGCACAACCCGACAAGCCCCGAAACACTACAGACGACTACATGATCAACCGTTTGACCGTCGGAAGCCTGTTGCTCCGGAAAGACGAGGACAACTTCACGTATCCGCGCAATACCTACAACGACCTCGTGTTCCCGATTCTCGACGGGCTAGAGAATATCGAGGATCCCCATGACAAGTCGGTGAGGCTGACCGTGCCAGCCGCACAGGCGCAGGCCAGCTGCGATGTTTTCCCCGAAGGGCGGTACACGTTCGAGTGGTCGAATCACACGGAAGGAGAGAAAACAGTCGCGCGAGTGACTATCGTTGAGCCATTCACCTGCAACAATTCGAAACAGACGAAAGCGAACTTTACAACAATCTACAGCCCATCGTCCGAGGCTGAGAACACAGGCATGGAGGACTTTGGGATTATCTTACCATCGCCGGAGAACTACAGAAGCACGGTCGAAGTCTGCAATCTCGATGCAGAACCGAGTTTTCAAGAAAAGGAGTTCTTCCCCAGCCGCACAATTACTTACGCAATTGGAGGCTGGGACAGCCGATGGGTTACCGAGGGCTCTGTCAAGATCTTCAAGTGCAACTACACATTTGCCAAGGTAGACACCGAGGTGAACTTGATCAACATCGACGGAGAGTTCGTCATCGACCCCAAGAACCCCCCGAAGCCAGACCCGTCAACGTCACGATCTTGGGATCCTCCGATCGAGCTGCCCCGGGATTGGAGACTCAGCAATGTCTCGGGCGTCGTCGACCCATACCCGGATATCAGCGTAAACCAGTCAGGGGTCGGCGAGTGGGACAGGGAGTTCAGGATGTTCGCGACATCAGTCCGCACCCTAACCACACTCGACTACGGCGAGGAGCACGTCGTGGACATGCTGGCTCAGAAGTACAACTTCCTCCAAGCGCAGCTCTTGAACCTCGAGGGCCGCGTGGGCGTGAACGAGGCATCCAAGTTCAACCCGGGCCCGGGGAAGCAGCCGCCGGTGGAGGCAGCCGTCACCGACCACCGACGGCGACTGAAGCAGAGCCCGGCCGTGACGTACATCATCATCGTGATCCTGGGCGTTGCCGTCGTCGTGAACTTGCTGGCGCTGCTGCTCGGGTCGCGGGGGAACCTCTTCGACATGGACGCGCGCGGGCTGGCGCCCGACCTGTCGAACAGCATCGAGAGCAGAGTAAGCCTGCTCAAGGGGTCCAATGCCGCGGAGCACCTGCCGGCGGGCACGGAGCTGCTGTCGAAGGAGGAGCTGCACGGGCAGTTATCGAACGTGAGCTTCCGGATGGGCTGGTTCCGCAGGGCGGACGGGGCGCGGTTCTACACGGTCGGCGTCGTCGGGGACGACAAGTTCGTCTTCAGGGGGTCACGGAAGGATTTCGAAACGGCATTGGAGGGCGGGCGGCGGGCGACGTATGATACCTTTGCCTCGAGGGTGGGCACGTGGAAGAAGAGCGCCACGTTCGCCACCAAGGTCCGACAGAACAGTTTTTGATGTGTGTATAATGCCATGTACGATTTTTTAGTCTTTGAAAATGGAGTAGGGAATGCTAGCGGAAACTGCGTAGTTCGGAAGGTCCACTATCTCTGCGATTTTCAGGTCGCCCGCCACGCTGCACAGCATATATGCCTCCTCTTTCGTCAGGCCCCGCGTCGCGACGAGGTAGTCTATCAGCGAGCGCAGGGCCTTCCTGCTCGCCTCTAAGAGGTCTGAGTCGATGCCCAGGACGGCGTACACAGGACCGTTGCCCTCGTGCCCGTGGACGCTGCCGCGGGTGTCGTACTGCGGGCTCGTGACGTAGGGCATGTCCCGCCTGATATTAAAGCGCAGCGTCGCCGTCATGGGCGTTTCCACCGCCGTGCCGCAGACTTCCCCGTCCCCCTGGGCCGCGTGCCCGTCGCCGCAGCTGAACAGCGCCCCCGGGACCTTCACGGGGAGGTAGAGCTTCGTGCCCTGCGTGATGTGCTTGCAGTCTATGTTGCCGCCCGTCTCGAGCGGCGGGATGGTGGAGTGGCTGCCCGAGGACGGGGACACGCCTGCTATGCCCAGGAACGGACGCAGAGGGATCTCGATTCCGGGGAGGAAGGTTATGCTTTTGTCGTCGTCGGACCAGGTGTACTGCTTCAGCAAGGGGGTGGAGAAGGAAGACGACAAGAGGCCGAAGTTGGGGAATATGGCCGTGAAGCCCCAGCCTGCTGTTTTTAGTGATAGGATTTCTACTTCGAGGACGTCTCCCGGCAGAGCGGTGTCGACAAAGACTGGTCCGAAGATGGGGTCGCAGGAGGATATGGAGACGGCTGCGAGGGAGGAGGATGTCGAGGTGGGCGTTATCTGGCCGCCGGAGGAGTCGAGGAGGGAGAAGGTTACTGTCTCGCCTGGGGATATGGTTAGGGCTGGAGGGGTGGAGGGGGACCAGGTAAGGGAGGAGGATGTTGTTGGGATGTGGTGGGATGGCATCTTTTCTGTGCGAGAGGGGGGTTGAGGTTGGAAGTGAGACTGGTGATGTGTTGAGGGTTTTGGGGAGGATTGTGTAGAGGTGAGGTTTGGAGGATGAAACTTCCACGGTGGATGAAGTTGATAGATCAGGAGGTCGAGCTTATCGCCGGAGGGGGGGCCGGTTATCAAGGTCCGGTGCGGGGTTTTCGGGGGAGTGTCCGGCGAGTGGGAGGGGGAACTACGTGCTTTAGACCCCAGACTATCAAAAGACAACAACTTCGCTTCCCTCTTCCCAATTATTCTCAGACGATTTTTCAGGACATTCTCGATAGCGAAAGTCACACAAGCGGTTCAAGATCTTCCAACGAAACCCACGCTCGTGGCATGCCCGGCTGGCAACAACCCAGGAGGTGGCTGCGGTAAGCAACGACGGCGACCGCGATCACAGCTCACGGCCCAAGCAGTAGAATACGGCCCCAGTAGTCAATGGACAAAGCCCCAGCAGTGAAACTTATTCATAAACTAAACGCGCTTTCTCCGCATCTCTCGAGATTGGAGAGCGCTAGAGTTG
>WIGM01001156.1:0-12104 GCA_014235935.1 Colletotrichum musicola
CTACTAAGCCACCTGTTAGCTTAGAATATAAGGGTTATTTCAGATCCAACTTCAACCTCTTATTCTTAACTCTTACTTTTAATTTATTTAATAATTCTATATCCTTAAAACAGATTCGCACATTATATCCTATCTTACTATATATACTATATGTTACGAGCCAGGCCCTTCACATGTGATGCTGCTGGCTAAGCTTAGCACTAGAGTGAGACATTAAGGGATATAAGGGATAAAAGAATATATAGATGTAGATTGAGGAATAAGAAACCTTCCTTCCTTATCTAAGGATTCTTAGTTGAGAAAGGAAGTACGAGTTATAACATTACTCTTACTAATCCTTAATATAATCCTTAGATCCCCATATCTAGGGTCATAGTAATACAGTATAAGGAATACTTACTAATATAACAAAGAAATAATAGATATATAAGGAACCTAATAGGGTACAATACCTAACTAACGAGAAGTATAACTGATCGATATAATCGAATCCCTTTAGTAGTAGATTAATATCCTAAAGGTTAAATAGACCGCTCGACTACGATAGGTACTACTTATATATATAAATTTAATAGCTAAAGTAGCGACTAGGATATATAGATACTAGTAATAAAGGTAAAGCTAAAGGTATATAACCTAGTAATTAGAAACGATAACTTATAACTATCCTATATCTATAGCTCGCTCGATTTAAATATCTAAGTTATAGTACTACTATTTATATATAAAGTAGAAAGGACTAATAGATAGGATATAGTGGGACTAATATAGTATCTCTAACGAATTTTTAATAACCCTAATAAGGTAAAAAAGGCTAGGTGACGGCTTAGAGACCTTAAATAACGGTAGTCTAACTTACTAAAGTACTTTATAAGGTTCGAACAAACGCTCTATGAAGCTAATACCGATTCTTAGTCCAATAATATAAAGATTATAGTTTTAATAAGAGGGCTAAATAGAGAGATAAAATAGAAATTAAATACGTAGTTTATCTTATTAATAAAGTATAACGACTTTATTAGGGTTCTTTTAGTTTTAGAAGGTTAGTACGATATAGGGTATAGAAACTATTAGGAATAAGGATAATGAATAGAATAGGAATAGACTAGAAAGGTTATAAGGGTCGTACTAGTAGTTACTCTAGAGAAATAGAACAAATAGTGAAATAAAGGTAAATACGTATGATATAGCTTCTTGAAATACTAAGTTAAGTACTATAGTTTTTAACTTATATAAAGCCGATTACCCTTATTAGTCTAAGGAGTATAAGTTACTAGAAGAACGAAATTAATAATAAGAAGGACTGGGTCGTTTGTAATAGACTAGGAGACTGATTCTAGTGGCTAAGAAAGGGGGGGGGTAATATTATAGGCTAGGTCCTTTATATATAATACTGCCGGCTAAGCTCGGTACTAGAGTGAGATATTAAGGGATATAAGGGATAAAAGAACACATAGATGCAGATTAAGGAACAAGAAACCTTCCTTCCTCATCTAAGGATTCTCAGTTGAGAAAGGAAGTACGAGTTGCAACATTGCTCCTACTAATCCTTGACACTATAGTATTTTTAAACTAACTAGGTTCTTTTTAATAGACCCCCTTTTTTATTATTTTAAAGTACTAAATGTTTTCCCTTTTATTTCTCTTCTAGTAAAACCTAAGAATCCTCTATACTAAGTACTCTTTTAAGTTATATTCTAAACCTTATAGTCTTTTAGTATTTAGTAAGTGTAATGGTATAGGTCCTATATAAGGTAAATATAGTAGTAGATATAACGAACTGTTAAGCTAAAGGTATACCTTAACTTATTTAGTAAAAGGTATATAATAAACAGATCCCTTACTATTTAATCTACTATAGTTAAGTACGTTCTATAGTAGTCTATACGATATAGGCATAGTCTTAGTCTATATAAGGCTCTAGTCTATAATAGTAAGTATTATATTTATATTCTTAAGTATATATAGTCGATTGGTTAAAAGAGTAAGAGAGTATACTATTACTTATATACTCTATAATAATTACTTAATTACTTTTATTAGTAGAGTTGGAAACCTTTATTAATAATTAAGAATCTATCTTTTAATAAAATTAGACTATAAGATAGTTTATTATAAATTAAAGAGCGTTTATAACTATTAAGGTAGTAGAGTTAAAGAGTTAGTTTATAGAAGTATAAGGATTTATAAATATATATTAAGTTTATTAATAATATACTATAGATCTTATAAGTTAATTCTAACTCTTAAGAATATATATTTAATATTTTCTTTAATAAAAACCTTTTAGTATATATAGTAAAAGTTAATAAAGAACTTAGACTTTATAATATAATTTATAAAAACTTAAATAAAGAGGTTAATATTTTTACTATATATACGTTTTAGAGGTAAATAAAGAGTAATATTTAATAGTTAGAGTAAATAGGATAAATGTAAAGGTATACTGATAGTAATAATAGCGTTCTACTTATAATAATTGTTGAATTTAACTAATAAATAGTTCTTATAATTATCGATAATAAGTATTTAATAAATACTTCTAATATAACTCTAAATATATTAATTAAAGTATTTAATTTAGTCTAGACCTATCTTATTATTAGTCTATTTATTAGTAGTAAGTTTAATAATTTAGTTACTTAGAAAGTCTAATTCTATAGTTTAATTAATAAAGTAATAGGTACCTTAAATAATTATAAATAAAAGGATAACTATACTATTTACTTAAATTAATATATCTAATAACTATAACGTAGTTAATAAGCGAGCTGCTAGGACAAGCGAGCTATTATCTCCTTATCGCATCTTAAATAGTATTTTTTAAATATTTATAATAAGTTAAATATATAATAGAACTTTTTATAACTTAATATATTATTATCGATAAGAGTTTTATTTAGGAAAATAAATCTACTAATATTCTACTCTTATAGTTATATAGATAATACGTTTTAGCCTTATGGTAGACCTACTTTTTGTATAGAGCTAATTAGAGTTAATATTAAATCTTATGAAATTTTACTCTTAAAATTATAACAATATAATAAAGTTAACTATAAGTTTTTATATATTTTAGATTATAAATAGATTTATTATAAATATTAAAAAAAAACTACTTTATAAGTAGTAAAAAGGAATCTAATAGCTCGCTTATCCTAACAGCTCACTTGTTAACTACGTTAGTCTATTTATAGTTATTAGACTAAATAGACTTTACTTTACTACGTTTATTAGTATATATTACTATTATTAATATAGTAATAATACTTATTATAAACTAGTCTTATTAAAGTTATATATATCTCTTTTTCTAATCCTATATTTAGCTATTATATTATTTAGTAATACAAACTACTTCTTAATAACTCTAGGATCTTTTTAAAGAGTCCTCTAATAATTATATAGATAATTAAATTTATTTCTTAAGAATAGTTACGGTCCACAAACCACTTAGCCTAACGCTTACTAACAGGCTCGCTATTGTGCGCCCGCAGCAGGAGATTGGCTATATTTTCCACACCAGCAAGCCACAAGGGAAATCCTCTAGAATTCTGTTTAGTAACGTATTAGAGAAGTGCTTTCTCTTCGATCGGATTGAGTTTATATCGTTCGGGTTGGGTATGTTTGTGTCGGGGTCGGTGGTTTATTCTGTCGCGTAAGGTACTCTTCGACACTCCGTATGTAGCTGCTGCACGTGCAATACTTAATTTGCCGCCTTTTGCGCGTGTGGATTGAATCGCCTCGATTGTAAGAATGATTTTGTCTTTTTGTGTGTAGATTGGTATTGTGGTTATGAAGTGATGACGTGTCGAAGGTTTAAGTGCTTTGGGATTGAGCGCGTTGGGAAAAAACGAGCGGCTGACTGATATCAGCGGCTGACTGATATGAGCGGCTGACTGATGAACCACGTTATAAGTAGTTAATAACTAATAAAAAAAGCTATTGAACTATTTAAAATACTTTTGTAATAGTTTTAATAGTTTTAAAAATACTTATTAGTATATTTATAAACTAAGTTAAAACTTAATTAGAACTTTTGTTATTAAACTAAAATAAAGTACTGTGACAATAGTTTATAGTAAAACAAACCAGTATAATTATATATAGTCTGCTCCTGTTCCTATGTGTCCCCCCACTAGGATCAGGTACGTTCTCTACGTCGGCCTAACGTCACCTCTGCTATCCAACTGCAGCCTGGCTGCATCGCGAGAACTGCTTCGCTCAGCCTGCCGACTCACATCCTGCAGCCGCCGCTGCCGCCGCCGCTGCTTCTGGCTATCACTCTTGATACAAACCTTACTCATCTGGACAACTGAAGGTATCCTTTACTACCGAGGTTTTCGCGCAAGGTCCATACCGCATTTTGTCTATACCCCGGGAGTGAACTGAGCTTAAGTTAACCACCCAGCTCCTACCCCGCCGCTCAGCCGCCGGATCACAACCCCCGGAACATAAGATCGTTACTACTAACTCAACCTCTACTCTCCCTGCTGTTGAATTCCTCTTTCCTGTTGCCATCTGGATTTCCGCCTCTACCGCGGCAACCATGGATATCAGTATCCAACGAGCCCTGAACGATAAGCTCTACGACAAACGCAAGGTCGGCGCACTTGAGTATACCATCCCACCCCCACCCGTCTTTGATATCTTCCATCCACGCACGAAAACGCTGACGTGTCGCCTTCTTCAGGCTTGAGCGAGTGATCCGTGAGCTGGTGGTTACTAGAGATTATCCCAGAGTCCAGGGTATCCTTGAGCAACTGTGCAACGAATTCGCCTATGCCGTGCATCAGCCCCACGCTAGGAATGGAGGTCTCATCGGGCTGGCTGCAGCCGCCATAGCCCTTGGCCCCGTACGTTCACTCAGCCCTCTCCCCGTGACGGGCTACCGTAACTCGGCTTGCCTAGCCTATCACGGGCTCTATCATCACACGCAGAAGCATGGGGCTGATTCTATGCGCAGGAACTGCCCCGGTATCTCAAAGAGATTGTCCCGCCCGTATTGGCGTGCTTCACCGACCAAGATGCAAGGGTTCGTTACTATGCCTGCGAAGCCATGTATAACATTGCGAAGGTAGCCAAGGGGGAGATTTTGATATATTTCAACGACATATTCGATGCACTTTGCAAGGTAAGAGTAAACCGTCCCCTCACCTCCTCTCCCTCGCTTTGCAAAGTTGGGGACCATCTGACAAGTTTTCTGTTTTTTTTAGCTGGGGGCAGATTCTGAGCTGTCAGTTAAGAATGGCGCTGAGCTTCTCGACCGTCTCATCAAGGACATTGTCTCGGAATCGGCTGCTTCCTATGTATCAGTCCTGGAAGAGGAGTTTAACCAGGACCTCACCGACAAGGACGGGGCTGAGGGCCGCCCGGCCCCCCCCACTGCCTTCTCCTTGCGCCGCTTCATCCCCCTTCTTCAGGAACGCATCTACGTCATCAATCCCTTCACCCGCCAATTTCTCGTAGGCTGGATCACTCTTCTTGATTCCATTCCTGACCTGGAACTCGTCACCTTTCTACCCGACTTCTTGGGGGGGCTACTCAGATTCCTGAGTGACCCGAACCGAGATGTCCATGTTGCCACTCAGTCGTGCCTGGACAAATTTCTCAGCGAGATTAAGCGGATATCCAGGGTAAAGAAGGGCATTGTAGAGAGTAAGAAGTCTCGTGAGGGCGGCAAACGCAAGCGTGAGGAGTCAGTTGACTCTGGGAGTGTGCATATCGGACCTGAAGAGGGCGATGAAATCAACTCCCAGAGCGACGACGAGGACGGCAGCGGCGAGGAGGACTGGATCCCAGGACAAGATGTGCAAATCAACTATCGAAAGATTCTCGAAATACTGACGGCAACGCTCGACTCTCCTCTAGGTGGGTTATCAGCTGTAGGGTTGACTTCTGTCCGCGACTAACACATTCGATAGAAGAAGATTCTCTTTTGGAGTCCCTCCGCTGGATTGTCGAATTTCTCGACATCTGTCCTGAAGAGGTCCTGCCTTTTACACCCAAGGTTCTAGCACACATGCTACCTGCAATGGCCAGCGGCGTTGAATCCATTCGCCAGGCAGCTGCTCGTGTCAATGCAGGCCTGATGGATTACGTCGTCTCACTGTCTGATGAGCCGGAAATCAGCGGCCCCTCTTCGTCCGTGTCCCGTATTCCAATCTCTGGCGAACGACAAGACGGGCCTTCTAGTGCACGTGCCTCCTTGTCAAGCTCTCGAGATCTGGAAGTGAGAAGTCCGACTCCGGCTCATGGTCACAACCGATCCCTCTCGACGCCAAACCCGCCGGCTTCAACCACGCATCCCCAAGTAGACCTTGACTATGCTGCAGCAGTCAATGCTCTGACGTTGCTTTTCCTCAACGACCACGAAGCGACCCGCGTTGCTGCACTAACTTGGCTAATAATGCTGCACCGAAAGGCGCCGAGAAAAGTTCTGGCCTTTAATGACGGAACTTTCCCCGCTTTGCTCAAAACTTTGTCGGATCCGGCTGAAGCTGTCGTTACCAAGGATCTGCAACTGCTTTCTCAGATATCTCGCAATAGCGAAGACGACTACTTCTCTAATTTCATGGTCAACTTGCTCCAGCTGTTTGCCACGGACAGAAAGTTGCTTGAGACTCGAGGGAACTTGATCATTCGCCAACTTTGCGTCAGCCTTAGTGCCGAACGGATATATCGAACACTCGCAGACTGTATCGAAAAAGAGGAAGATGTGGAGTTTGCCAGCATCATGGTGCAAAACTTGAACAATAACCTCATCACAGCCCCGGAACTCTCAGAACTGCGCAAGAGGCTTCGCAATTTAGAGTCCAAGGTAACAGCACATCTATGCCTTCCGTTGTCCAGGTATTCATTATTGCCAGAAGACTTACAAGTTAACCAGGATGGCCAAACATTTTTCGTGGCGCTCTTTCGGTCATGGTGTCACAATGCCGTTGCCACCTTCTCTCTCTGTTTATTGGCTCAGGCGTACGAACAGGCATACAATCTCCTGCAGATTTTGTAAGTTTTTTGCGCACCTCTTGGGTGGCCAACCACTTGTCTAAGCTAAAACCATCAGCGCGGAATTGGAAATGACAGTGAACATTCTAATCCAGATTGACAAGCTGGTTCAGTTGATAGAGTCACCTGTGTTCACCTGTGAGTTCATTGACATCCTTGCATACGACGCATCTGCTAAGTCGCTGGAGACCTTCGACTACAGCTCCTCGAGCCGGACAAGTATCCTCACCTGTACAAGTGCCTCTACGGACTTCTTATGCTCCTCCCGCAGTCCTCAGCCTTCGCCGCCCTCAAGAACCGGCTCAATAGCGTCAGTTCGATCGGCTATCTGCACATTGCACCCAAAGTGTGAGCTTCTTCCAACAATACCCAATTCTCTCGTCCTCCATATGTCATCGGCACCCTGGTCTGTATCCATACGCAAGTAGCTGATAAAATCTCATAGAAACCCCAGTCCTGCCGCTAGCTCTAGTTATGACAGGCCGAACAGACTTAAGGGTAGAGAAGACGGTATCATTCGTTGGAACGAATTGCTTGAAAAGTTTCGGAGCGTGCAGGATAGAGCTCGACGGGCCCAAAGGCACTCGGGGGATGTGGACGATGGTCGAGGCAGTCTCGGCGTAGCGGACTTACGATTGGGAGAGGGTTTGGACACAAAGGCCACAAAGGAGTCGCGCAATGCCAGCGGGCCACAGGCGCCAGTGAAAGACCCGGCACCTGCGCCTGCGCCGGTGACCAAGCGTGCCGGGCTAGGCATGCGACAAATTCGGAATCTTGGAGGCGCCGTCAGGGGAAAGCGGACCGGTTGATGCAGTTTGTTTTCAGCAGGCCACTGTTTTGGTGTGTTGTTGTTCTGATACCCTGGGAGAGAAAATATGGTATCTCGCTGTAAGCTAGGTCTCGTTGAGAAGTGGAATTTCATCGGTTCTGGTGGGGGCTTTGGCGCTCCACTAGGTTCTCGAACACATCGTCGCGACGTTGAACGACGGCACGAAGCTGAGCGCGGACGCTATCCAGCTGGAGTCGAGCCCTCCTGACGTCATCCGGCAGGCTGAAGAACTGTAAGACCTGAGTATCCAGGTCCTTCTTGTGGGCAAGAAGCTCGAAATAGTTGCTCTCTTCCCTGGCAGTCTGCTCGATGGTAGGAAAGTGCAGACCAACGGACTGGTTCAAAATCGCCATACGATCTTTGAGCTCGGGGATT
This sequence comes from Colletotrichum musicola, assembly GCA_014235935.1. Taxonomy (NCBI): domain Eukaryota; kingdom Fungi; phylum Ascomycota; class Sordariomycetes; order Glomerellales; family Glomerellaceae; genus Colletotrichum; species Colletotrichum musicola. The sequence goes on from WIGM01001156.1 coordinate 8,213, forward strand.
CGAACAGCCATAGCCTTGACCTTCCTTTGCAGTTCCACGTTCTGGCGAGCCAGGTCGTCAGCAGGTTTGTAGTCGTCGCTCTGCATGATTCTCAGCAACTCGTCTGCGGTGGCCGATTCTTGTTCGATGTACTTCCGGAATATGTGTACACGAACCAACATCTGCTCCTGCTCAAATGCTTGGGCATGTAGAATAATCATGTAACGGCCGATGGCCTCTGCGTCAGGGTACGCAGCAGACAGCTGACAGGAAAGCGTAGCCATCGAGTCGAGAGCAGTACTTCCCTCTCGTGTCAGGTGATTTTGAATAGCAGCGAGGATCCTCTCCCGTACGGTGGCGGAAGCAGGAAAGCCCGGCGTCACATCGGACGGTTCTCGGGCGGCGCCGATTTCCTTTAATGCCGCAAACTCAGCCCTGGCGACCAGTTCACGCTCCTCATCTGACGTCTCATTCACAGTGGCCAGAGAGAGGAGGGCCTTAAGTGTATCGGGGTTCCGCTCGAAGGGTGGGACCGAGCGGCCTTGGAATTTAGATGCCAGCCAGCCGTCGACATATCTCCAATCCTTGGCAGTAGAAGCGGCGATGCGAGCGATAGAGGGCGAGAAAATGGCTGTTGAGGGCGGAAGGTGAGCCATTGCTTTGAAGATTGAAATGCAGGAGGGTAAGCTGCATGGATCTCGTTTATTCGCACTCTCTCAACCAGCAGGATGTGTTGAGAATCGTTCAGCTGCTGTCCGCTAGGGCAGGGGTACTTCGACTCGCACCCGTTCTCTGCGTTTATTGGCTGCAAGCCCTTGCGTGCCATGATTCAAGCGCCTAAGTGCTAGTATTTTAATTGTTTTAAAATATAACTAGACTAGTTTTAATAGTCAATACATCTATATATTTAATTAATTAGTAGTATTTAATATTTAATATTGTATTATTAATTGTAAGGGGCTGGTGTCAAGAATCGTAGATGCGCACGCTCGTAGGGGTTGTATGGTCACTCTTGTCCCTGTTGTATTGATTGATTGATCGTCTTCTTCTTGCTGTTTTCGCGCACGCGCACCCCTGAAGGAGATTGGTGCGCCACGTCACATGCGAGCCACTAACTCCGATATACCGCGTAAACGCCGAAGTGTACGTGCACCTTCGCCCAGGCCACACACATATGGCCCTTCCCTTCAACAGCTGGCCCCTAGGCTTGTTCAACGTAGAGGTGCCGTCGATTGACTATTCTAAGATGAAGAGGAGGATATCTATAGTGGGGCTATTGGAGGGATATAGCTAAGCAGCGCGTACGATGCGGTGTAGCGCGGCAGAATAGTGGGGCATGCTCCGGCAGAGCTGGAGATCTCTAAGCCGGGCCTTAGCCCGTGACATTACCTCCCCCCTCTACGTAGGGCGAGCGCTAGGTCGCCGTCGTGCTCTATTACTGGGCTATAGCTACTCTTAAAGGTCTCTAGAATAGTAGTCTCGAGGAACTCCTCTATAGGCTCCTATATCCACTCGGCATAGTCCTTCTACTTCACCAGAATAACCCTTTAACGTCCACGGCCGCGCTACTTCCAAGCGGTGGCGTCTATGCTCTCTATCCCCCATGTCTCTTCCCCCTCGTTATCTAGTATTGGGGGCGGCTACTAGTCGTCCAGGATCTTACTAGGAAGGGGATCGGTCCCTACTCGTTTAAGGACGTTAATGTGAAAGTGCGGGTATATAGCTGAGGGGACGCTGAGCTCTACTACGTAGGGCGATACGACCTTAGTTACTATGTACTTATAGTGAATCTAGTCGAGCTTCTTATAGGGCCGTAGTGAGTGGTAGTGGCCTATATATAACTAGACCTTGTCCCCGACTTCTAACCTCTTAGTGGGCTCGCGCTTTGTGTTCGTAGTGTCCTTGTAGCGTTATTGTGCTGCTACTATAGCTAATTAAGCTATATCCATAGTGTCCTATAGTCTTGTTACTAGCTCTCTCGCTACGGCTTCCTTAGGGCCCTTAGCGACATGTGGGTCAACATCCGCGACTAAAAGGGGGTCGATGTGGTACCCGTGCTCGAGGAAGAAGTTACTTATGCCGATTGTAGTATTCTTGGGGCTATAGAGCGCTAACTGTACTATAGGTAAGTTATGTACCTAGTCGTCCTATATATAAGTAATATAGTTATAGAGGTAGGTCTAGATCTCCTAATTTATCTTTTTAGGGCCACTATCTATCTATAGGTAGTATACGGTACTTAGGTACTGTTTAATTCCTAGTAGAGCGTAGAAGTGATACTAAAAATAGTTTATCTAGTTACTTCCTCGATCGCTTATAATAGATTTTAGTATACTATAAAAACAAAAGTAATATATAAGGAAGTGCTCTATATATACTTCTATCTCTATACTCTCTATTAGCTCGAGTGTTATACCCTTACTAAGTCTATTAATAATAACCTAAAAGAACCTCTTGTTACTAATAGTATAGAGAAAGTTAGTAATAAAGTCTATAGAGAGGTCGCTACGTATATATATCGGTACAGACAAGGGTTTCAACAGTCCTTTTCGCCTCTTCCTTTATATATAGCTCTAACTATAACTATTATAGTTCCTATAAAAGTAGCGCATAAGCTATAACTACTCTAACTAATAAAAGCGCCTACTTACGAGGGCTAGTATAGAGTCCCTCCCTAGGTAGCTATTTAGGATTAAGTTATAGATACCCTAAATAATATAAGTTTATAGTACGTTCGTATTATCGTTCTTATTATTACTACTAGGTACCTAGATCCTATCTTAGAACAATAGCTAGCTACTAGGATCGATCTCGTACTTTATAATCTATACCTTAAGCTTTAGTATAGTAGGGAAGCTTCTCTCGCACTACTTAACCGTAGAGTATACCTATTAGAAGGTCTTGTCCTAGTTCTAAATCTCGTCCTATAGTCGCTAGAACTCTTTATTATTAGTAAATACTCTTATCTTCAGTATAGCTCTAGTATAGTATATATAGTACTTCAAAAGAGCGGCGTCTAGAAGGAACTAGAGAACATAGCTTTATTCACACTTATTATCTATTAATATAAGTATATCTTATTCCCTATAAAAGAGTATATTAGGCACTACTACCTCACTACTAGACTAGTACTATATCTTAAAGTTATACTAGGATAGCTCCTCGATCTAATAACTCTACTTCTCTATAAGTTTTTATTTAGTTATAAAGTACTTAAAGTTCTTATAATTTAATAGTATCTTAAAGTAATTAATACTAAGTAGCTCTACTCTCTATTCTCTTAAATAGCTTATAATTACTAATATCTCTTTATTATAAATAGGGTAATTAAACTAAGTAGTATTTAAATACTATAAGTAATATACTACTATATAGTGTTTTCCCTACTCGTCTTTTTATAATAATACCCCTCCTAGAGCGAACCCTAAGTAGTCTACTTTAAAGAACGTAGTCTATTTAGGATCTAATTAATATAAAATTAGTTCTATAGTAAATAGTCTTTTAAGCTCTTAGAACGTTACTTCCTCACTACTACTCTAGTAAAAAAGGGTACCCTTTTTTATAAGTACTATAAGGGGGGTAGTAATTTTAGAATACCTTAGGATAAATATCTAATAGTAGTTTATAAATCCTAAGAAGCTCTATACTCCCTTTACTATCGTTAGAGTAGCTTATTTACAAATAGTATATAGCTTATTAGGGTTATATGAAATACCTATACCGGTTATTATAATAAATCCTAAGTACTTAACTATCTTAATAGAGAACGCGCACTTCTTTAGGTTAAGTTATAACCCTATAGTAATTAATTTATAGAGAACTAAGTAGACTTTTTTATTATAGTCGTTATATAAGTTATTCGAGTATATTAGTATATTATTTATATATACTATAGTAAAGTTATTGAAGTAGT
>WIGM01001157.1:0-12099 GCA_014235935.1 Colletotrichum musicola
CAATCTTCACCCCCTCAGTCAGCACCGAACTAAAATTCGCCCTCACCCCCTGCGCCCCGGGTCCCGTGTTGTTAAACTCCTTGTAATACACATCCTTCGTGCTCGACGTCTTGTCCCAGATACTCCACCCCTCGGGCTTGACCACATCGCCCAGCACGCTGTTCTGCCAAACCACCCGCGAGAAGGTCCTCCACGGGCGTCCCAAAAAGGTCGACGCAGGTCCGCTGGTGCCGTTGACCTTGGCGTTGTTGAAGACGTAAAACGACGTGTTGTTCTCCGCATCGCGTCCGTTGGCGGTGATGTACCCCTTCCCGATCGTCTCGATGTCGCACTTTTCAAACCATGCAGACGCCCTTAGGCCAAAGACAAAGTCCACCGCGCCGCTGATGTAGCTCTTGGCGTACACCTGCCTCCCCTCGTTGGCGTAGATCGTATCCTGGTATCCCTCGAACCTGCACCCGTAGAATCCCAAATCGGTCTTCTGCGCGCTGACAGCAAGCGCCTGGCCGTTCTTATCCGCCTGCCCAAACGTGTTCTCCACGTTGAGGTTGTACAGCTTCACTCTTTCGGACCAGATGCGCAGCGTCGCAGTTTGGTCATTACTCGTCAGATTCGGCGTGGTACGCGACAAACTCCCCGTCAGCGTGGCCTGGTTCCCCTCGTAGGAGCGCGAGTCGCAAGTGTACCCCTGCAGGACGATCGGCCCCGCGTGGTTCGGGATGCGGACCTGCTCGGAGTACGTCCCCGGGTAGACGAAGATGGTCTGCTCGTCGGTGGAGTTTTTCAGGGCTGTGACGGCCTGGTTGAACGTGGTGAAGCTGTTCACCTGCTTGCCGGAGGCGTCAACCACGAGAGCGCCGCGGGGGGGACGGGTCTGTGAGAATCTGCCGCCGCACTTGCGGGCGTCGGCGTCCTCGGCGGGGAGCGCGGCGGCCAGGGCGGCTAGGCCGAGCACACGGAGCAGCGCAACCATATTTGTAACGAATGTAGTAGGTAGGAATAGATAAAAGAGAGACTTTTGGTTGCTGGTGTTGTAGCATCAGGTGGAGTATGAGGTGAAGATCCCACGCCAGCTATTTATTCACCAACGCGGCATTCCCCCTCCTCCCGCCGATCCGGTCGCCGCACTCATCACGTCTCCCCGACGGGCCTTCCACGAGAGCGCCTTCCTTGCCGGAGCCACCGTATTGGGTTCATCTGAATGAGCGTCGATATGGAAATACAGTAGCATCCAATTACATGCCATGTAGCCAGGGGGGTTGCACGGCACTTGGGGCAAGGACAGGCCTTGTCGTGCGGAGTGCAGAACACTGCAGACGGAGTCGTGTGGAGAGAACATTCCGCCAATGACTAGCTCGCTCTCCCCCTCTTCGCGATGCCAAGCTCCCACCTCTTTGGTTTCCTTCTCTGGTGGCACCCTGCGGCTCTTGGCTCACCTAAACTCGAGGGAGCATCGCGAGTCACGATTCGCAGCGGCGGCTGAATTATACATCCCGTCGGCCCATTGGTGGACATCAGTTTAATCGATGCAGAGCTGCCCGTAGCTCCCTCCGGCCTGCGTCCCGCCACGTCAACAATCGACCTAGTTTGCGGTCAAAGGATGCCGCGGCTCTTTGTCCTTCTGTGAGAAGCTGAGCCAAACAGGTCTTCGGAGGCAGTGGCGTCATTGCGTTTGATGGCAGAAAACCCCTCTGGTGTTACGCGCGGAGATCAACAAGCGAACACCTACCCCCGCGGAAGCCGTGGCCGGACCCGAATCAGTCGCACCGTCTCGCGGCGAGATCGGACGGTTTGCGCGAAAGCTTAGTTTGATTGGTTTATACTGATCATCTTAATGCCCCGGGACAGGACGTCGAGTTGAGTTCTTGGCGGACTGTTCGGGGCCTCTCTGTGGATACTCTCTGAAACTCCCCCTCAATATCGAGAAACCAGGATCTACGGTTCCCTCAAACGGGGAGCTCAGACCTCAGCGTAACCTGCCAAATGGGAGTTGTTTAACTCCCCGAGGGCTGTGCAGCTGGGCAGGGCGCGGATCGGTTTTCAAATATAGACCGGCTCATCATCTAATCAATTCAATCGCTGGTTTGATCATATAATCAGTTCAGTTATTGATTTGACAAAGAAAGGGAGCCTATCCACACGGAGTCAATAGAGTTTCCGTTGAACCCACAAGCAAATTCAGCGTTGGTCTTCATTCAAAGTGGCACGACTCGCCGCCAACCAAAAAGTCCGAGACCGAGCGTTGATTGCTGTTTGTATGTTCGGAACGGCTTCGGACGTTTGCCTCAGGCATCAAAAACTTCACTATTTGCTTCCCAGTGCAATGTACTCCAGATTAAGCGCTTCGTCGAACAGGCGAACCCGATATCCGCTCAAACTCGTTTGTCCCAACGCGCTGGACGCTCGGGAGAGGAAAGACGATGCTGATGGGCGACACCATTCGACCCGGGCGTCGTCGGCGGTACGGCCGCCGTCGCGATCTCGACCTGCCAACGTCCCAGGACCCCACCCTCGAGCCCAGCTCGCTCTCCGCGAACCCGACGTCGCTCAGGTTATCCATCTCCTCGAGCTCCCGCTCCACGGCCGGCGGCGGCTCCGCTTTGAAGACTGCCTGGATGTCGCCGTGGGGGTTGAACCCGCTGAAGTTCCATTGCAGCAACGACTGCGAGCGTGCGCGGCGCGGGTGAGCGACCCGCCGGCGCTCGAAGGCGCTGATGAGTAGCAGTGCCGGCGCGTTCAGAGCCCTGATAAGCGTGACGTTGACGTTGTGGAAAGAGCGCGATGTCAGCGTTGACTTGAGCGGCAGGAGGATCGCGAGCGCCAAGAGGTTGAAAGGCGGCGGGTACGCAAAGATGGAGTCGCTTTTGACGCCTGCAAAAGTGAGGACAGCGCGGCGAAATTGGATTTCAGCCGGTGCGTCGGCGATGATTTTAGAGAGGGTATTGCTCAAAAGCGCCACAAGAATCGTCAAGAAGAGGATATTGCCCAGAAAGGCGAATGAGATCATCAACGCCGGACCCAGAATGGGATGGAAGTCGACCGACCTGTCGATCCCGGTGCCGTCGAGGCCGAACCACGTCCATATCAACCACTTTCCCGTCTCGAACCAACCCAGCGTTGCCTTGTTTGCGACGTCAGAAGTCGCGGCGTTGCTCCCGATGAGCCACTGCAGGGACAGGAGGAACCCGGTGAAGCACCAGATCGCAATAAAGGTCAGTCGCGTAAAGTCCCTCATCATGGCGTGCATGGCTATGAAGACGATGTTGTCGGGCGTGATGGTGAAGGCTACCCTCGTGAGCAACACCGGTGCAGCGACACATAGGATGTGCACGCCGTATCCGTCGGCAACGACACCCCCGTAGCCGAAAACGTCATAGATCCGAGCGAAGAGGTAGCAGCTGAAGATGAAGCAAAAGGTGATGTCCAGGAACGACCACAGCGTCTGCGAGTGGACAGCCCAGCCGTGCTCGATGATGGCGGCAAACTCGTTCAGCGTCCACCCTGCCGTGTAAACAGCAAAGAGGCACTCCCATCCGCTCAGCTTGGGGTTGCTTCGATGAACCATGGTCAAGATGTAGAGGACCACGAGGGCGATGAACTGGCACAGCTCGGTAAGGCGTCGTATCCAAGGAACCTGCAGTCGTCTCTCGTCGAGAAGCGGCGCCCGATGCGGCTCATACAGGGCGACGGAGATGAACTCGTAGTGGTCGGGCAGAATGTCGACGAAGGAAAGCGGGGTGTACGTAACGACGCCCTGGTACACGGCGTCGACCAGCCTCTGGCACGCAGACGAGCTGAGGAACAGCTTGCTTTCGGAGATGATGGCCAACTCGAGAGTCGTCAGCTTCCTCTCGTGGCCGTCGCGCCGCTGGATCGGCCACTGCAGCTGCCGACACTCGCTCTCTACTTCCTGCGGAGCACCCTGGAACGGGTCGAAACCCTCGACGAGGATGTGGGCCAAGATGAGCAGGCCGATCTGGCCCGGGTGGTCTTCATGGTAGCGGCGCAGAACGCGACTGGCCACGAGCTCGCAGAGGGTAGCCCGGGCGACGTTGACGGTTTGGTGGGCGGTGCTGATGTGTTGTCGGAGGAATTGAATGCGATTTGCTAGCAGGCAGTACACTGGGAGTGTTAGCGCCAGAAACCATGGCCTGGTTGAATAAGAGAGATGGTGATAACCAAAGACGGAGACGGATTGAGACAGTGCCAGTAGGTGCGGTCGTAGTTGGGGGGACGGAGGGAGGCCACACCAACAGTTGGGTCGTCGGGATCGTACAGTCGATCAACTAGAGGTCGGACAACGAGAGAGTTCATCCGCGGCTCCCGAAGCTGGTCCAGGGTGTACGGATCATCTGAAGGTGCAGGTTAGCCTCCTGTTCGGACAATCGGACAGGCTGCACCCACCGATGCTCGCGAGTATGAGTCGCCGAATGCTGTGCCCCGTCTGTTAATTGTCGAAAGGTCCACGTCCCGGCAAAGGGTGAGCCTCACCGATGTATCGTGAAGTACACCGAGGGAGGGACCTCGGTGCTGATGCTCCCTGTCGCGCTAGCAGAGACATGCCTCTCTGCTTCCACGTCGTGTTCGACACCGTTCGCGGCGTGCGACTCTGCGTCTCCCCACGGCGACAGCGGTCGAGTCCAGTCGATGAGATCCGGGGTCCGGGGGGATTCGGTGTGTTCCATCTGACGTCAGTCCTTCGTGTCTGACAGTTTCCTTTGGTTATATTGGTCTGTGATATGCGTTGGTTCGTCGTTACTCGGCACTCGGCACGGCGCAACCTCTTCCTTCAGTCTCAACCCTCCCGTCCTGGTCAACGTCAGCCGGGCCGAACCGATGCACGCCCTCTGGCAACTTCAGATAGGGAAAGGATTACTGGTGCGAAACATGGTGAAATCTGGTAAGAGGTGAGGATGTAAATGTCGCAGGCAGTTCGTCGCTTGGGCGGCCTCCCGTGAGGGGTTTGTTTGCGTTGCGCCCGTTCCCTCTCTGACTCGGCCGGCAACTGCAGCATCAGGTGTCACAGCACTAACGCGATCCGATCAGCTTGCACTGCCACGCTCGGATACCTTCTGACGTGCATCAGCCGGACTTGACACCGGAGCATCTCCCGCTCAACGACGACCTTAAATCTGACCACAGGTGGCTGGATATCCGGCCTATTGGCGGGTGGCGACGACTTGGAGGAGTGGTTGAATGGAAGTCGGGCTGAGGTGATGACAGTCGCTGCTCTCAGTCTCGTGAGATGAGAGCTTGGCCAATCGTCGTGCGCTCAACGATTAACCGCAGCGTGTGCCCCTTGGCGACTCGTTTTCCATCGTCCGTTAATCGCTGGAATATCCACTCGAATAATTATCGACCCTGCAATGAACCTTCGAGATCTGAATTGAATCTGTCAGTTGATGGAACTGAAGGTGTCGAGAGCGCAGTTCCGCAACCTGTGGAAGGAGCCGGGATCAGTGGAGAAGCGCAAACCTTGACTGACCCATGCTGGACGAAAAGGGAAGGCGTGGGATGTCGGGTGGGGCCAGCTGACTAATGCGGGAGATCGATCCACCTAACCACCATCCTATTGTCTCAACCGGTAATGGACCTAGTGTTACCGCGCGCCAACGAATCGACGAACTGACTTGAAACATTTCTGTCATCGCTTAACGAACTTGCTTGATTTTGATCAGGAACACAGGAAGAACTTCCGACGTATGGTCTCCATCCTCGGCTCATTCGGTGCAGGGCTCAAGAACTTTTCCACTTCTTCCTGCCAGAACGGGTTGCAAGGGTTCACAAACCACGCCGAAGTGTACTCCCAATAGGGTGGCGACCAGCCTGCCGTCTCCCAGTCGATGATGCCGACGACGTCGTCTCCTCGCACGAGGATGTTCAAGCTGCTAAGGTCTCCGTGGGTGAAGACAGGATCTTCGTAATAGTCGCCGTAGAAGTCCAAAACTTCATTGAGCTCAGAGAGCTCGCCAGCGGCCCGGGCGATGAGATTATCGAAGCCGAGGAGCTTTTTGTGAAGGTCCTGCACTGTCGCACACGGACCCAAGTGCTTCTCGTCGGGGAAGCGGCAGTCATACACAGGGCCGCCGACAGCATTCGCGACGCCGACGTTCTCGGCCGGCTTGATGGTGCGTATCTGGGCCACCATGTCGCTCAGCTGGTCGAGGATTCGTCGACGAGACGCTTCAAACCGCTTTCTCCAACCATACAATACCATCTGTCCATCGATCTTGCTCATGACGATCTAAGTCCTCTTCCGGTGCGTGAATGCGCAGTAGACCTTGGGCACTGGGACGTTCGTGCGTTCGGCAACCCGCCGCATTGCGTGCGCCTCGGCCAGGTTTCCGTGCCGGGCCTTGAAGCAGAAGCAGAAGGGCGAATAGAGGCCGACGCTCTTCTTGGAGCGGGTCCAGTCGGGCTGATGGGTCTTGAGCCAATATGCGGTGAGAGTCAATGCTCGGGCTAGACGGCCAGCATTGATCGGCTCGGGTTCCGTCATTGGCTCGTCAGTGAGAAGATCTAGTTGGAGACTGAACCTGCGGGGAGCGTCAAAGACTTGGATTGACCGGTCGATGGGGTTGGGAGCCAGGATCACGATCTCGGTTCGTGGACGGTGGGGAAGCGAGAAGCTTGATCCATGCGACTAGGGACAGATGTTAGGGGCAGGCTGACTAATGCGAGGAGGACGACATCTGTTCACGTGACTACATGGATTGATCCACCAAACCACAAGCCGAAAACTCTGCGTGAACGATAAACATCCGGGAACTACACAGAGGCCTTGCGAATAAGCTGGATCAACAAGAATCTCTGACATCTTTCGTCTCTACCAAATATTCTGTCTATATGTGTACAAAATTACAAAAAGCCGAGTCCTTTATTTGCCAAGAAAGTTTATGAAACCCTTTGTCAATACCTACGTACTGACAAAATGAAAAAGAATCATCAACGGAGACCTGCAAAAGTAATTGAGAGGGACGAGACTCGAACTCGCGCGGGTTGCCCCACCAGGAAACAGATGTTAAGCTGACCTTAACCTGGCGCCATAACCAACTCGGCCACCCTCCCGGAACCCATCTAGTAGTGCAACTCGACGGGAATTGTTGTCGAGGACAGCCCGGGAGCGTGGTTATGGCGGGCCGAGACCAAGGGCTGTGGACCTAGTTTTGGCGGGGGAAGATCAATAGTGGGACGTGAACTCAACCCGTCACCTCAATACTGCCGCCTGTTGTCGGAAGGCGTAAAGTCGTCGGGGAATATGATGGGATTCAATTTCTACCCCTTGGGCGCCGGAGAGCCCTCGGGGCTGGGAGTCTTAGGGGGAGCGTCGGGCATGTCGACGTCGCTGCCGGTGTTGGTCGCCGACGATCCCCCGGTGGACTCGGCCGTCCGCCCGCGCTTCCGCCTGCTGGAAGAAGTGCTGCTGTTGTTGCCGGAGAAGAAGCCGACGACCCCGACAAACACCTGGGCCTCTCCGAGGAACATTCCGTCGTAGACGATTCGTCTGGTGGATGTGCCGTCTTCTGCCGGCAGATCGAGCTGGATGCGCATGGAAACCTCCCTGGAACGAGAGGATCCGGTGGATTGGCTGCTGGATGATCCGGCCATTGTTCTTGCAATGGGATGTCTGATCGGCGGATCTATTCAGAAGAAAAAACGTGCCTGCGTTGATGATTCGTTTGAAACTGGGTTGTCATGTGATGAATGACTAGGTCTGCCTCGATGAGCAGGCGTAACAGGAGTAATATACCTCAGCCTAGACTGTTCCTTTCGCAGAGCTATACTGAGCGACGAAGGGACACCTGTTACGGGACTGCATGCTACAATGGATTGTTCAAAGTGTTGCCATGATTGTCCGCAGTCTCTCAGACTGTCTCAAAAGAAGGGCGCTTGACCAGTCACGGTGCCTTTGAACGTGACCAACATTGTTGCTTTCCTTTGTTCCCTCCCCCCCCGCAAGGTTATCTGCTGCTCGTCCTGGAGGACGATAATCTGCCTTTGGACCAGAACCCAGAGTGTTGAAAGTATCCAAGATTAAGAAATATGAAATAACTATGCCGCTACAATAGTGCCAAAAGATCGCTGCCCGAGCGTTCATGAAGAACGAATCAGCCCTGGACCTAGGCCGACGAAATGAACCTCTGCATCATGGGACTGTCCGGATCCCATCTATGCACGACCTTCTTGGCCTCGCGTCCGCAGCCCAGCGAGCTATTCTCCTCCTCTGCCGGTCTGACCCTCTTGGGACGACCGGGACCCCTCTTGACCTCTTCCTTGACAACTACGCAGTCATCCTCCTCTGCCGGTTTGCTTTTGTGGGTTTATCCTCGCTGCCGGCGAAGATCGCCGGCAGCGTGGCCGATGCCTCAGCCACCGGAGCGGAACTACGCAGCTCCGTATCACGCTCTGAGCACGTGACCGGCCTCGGCGCTGGTCTTGATATCCAGCGCCGGTAAGCTCCTCCTCCTTTCTCAGAAAATCAATCCATCTTCATCGCAGTAATACGTCCCCTACGTGACGTAAGCTGCCACTCCGCCTGTGAAACCAACAGCTTTTGCTGCCTTTGAGACGACCGGGGCCCCTCTTCTCCTCCTGCTTGACCACCACACTGCCAGAAACCTCCTCGGATTTGACCGTTTTGAAAAAAGCTACGAACAGTACTTAAGAAGGATAGACTGGATTCTATCAGACATCAACCAAGACAATTTTCCCATTCTACCAATGACATCTCTAAAACACCATAGCTCCTTTTACCACACGATCATCTGTGATGTCTAGGCCCAGGATGGAAGTTCGAACCGCCGTTGGCCGCAATCAACTCGACCAACTCTTGATGTCCAGAGTCCAAGGCATGCCAAAGGGCAGTGTGGCGATTCTTATCCAACGAATCCACGTCAACCCTCCCGGAGTCCAGAAGTACCTGAGCGATGCCCACTTGTCCATACCGGGCAGCCTCCATGAGAGGAGTCCGTCGATGCTGCCCCTTGACATCCGGACGCAACCTCGGACTCTTCAAAAGCGCCCGGACCACGCCGTCCCGGCCGTTTCTAACAGCGTGCGAAAGAGGACTCATCTCGTTCTTGTCGCGGAAGTTGACAGCGGCATGCCGCGATGCGACGATGACCTCGACCACGCCCTCGTGCCCCAGCGCGCATGCGTAGGACAAAGGCGTTCTCTTTGAATTGTCCGCCAGGTTGACGGCGCCTTCTTGGACGCTGAGGATCTTGCGGGAAACCGCGAGGTTGCCCTTCTCCGCTGCATACGAGAGTGCCGTTCTCCCGTTCCGACACTGGAGGCTTGCGTGCTCTGCCTGGAAGTTGTCGGTCGTGGCAAGAAAGATACCTGCCGCTTTCTCGTCCTTCTCGATTGCGTGTATCAAGGCAATTTTCCTCGGAGAATCCCTAGAATGGAGGCACCGTCGCAAGGCTTCGAAAGCCAACACATCTTGAACAGTCCCCAGCCCGAGCCCTTCCCGGACCGCCTCGAGAAACTCCTGTCCGGTGCCTTGCACAACTGCTGCAGACAAGGCAGTCCGACCATCCTTGTCCCTCGTAGTGAAATCGAGGCCTTGGACTCGGCTGAGCACCGCGACAGCTTGCCAGAACCTCTGCCTCACAGCTTCGGACAAGAGGCATACGCCGTCTTTGCTCTTCCTATTGATCTCGACCCAGTGCGGCGGCACTTTAAGCAATTCCTTGACGATCTCGACGTTTCCCCTCTGAACAGCCAAGAATAACGCAGTCCTCCCTTTGCGGTCCTGCCAGCAGAAGGCCGGCTTGCTTAGGGGCGCGAGGAAGGATACGATGTCAGGTCGGCCGCGGACGACGGCCAGCTGCAGCGCCGTTCCGTGCTTGTCTTGCGCGCAGAGCTGTATCCCCGGAGACTGGGCGAGAATCTGCACAATCTCCAGGTCTCCACCAGCGACTGCCAAGATGAGAGGCGCTCGGAGCTTGTGACTCTGGAGTTGACGATATCGTGGCGAGTCAGCTCCTGCGCTGGCTCGAGGACTGCCTCTTCGACTGCTTGGAGGAGTAGTCTCAGCACCGCGGCGTTTCCATTTCGCACCGCTATTGTGACAGCAGTGTTGCCTCTCTGCTGCTCTCGAATGTTGACGCCAACCTGTTTGTCTAGCAGGAACTGGACTACGTCGATACGTTCGTTCTCAACAGCCACCATCAACGGTGTCTGGCCCCATTTGTTCTCGAGATTGATGTGACTGGGTTGATATTCAGCCAAGAGTTGCACCGCAGTGGTGAAACCATTTGCGGCTGCAACATGGACTGGAGCCTGCCCATCGTCATCCACCAGGGTCGTATCGACACCCTGGTTACGAAGAAAGTATCGGATGAGGTCGACCAATCCTCTGGAAGCAGCCCGATGAAGTGGTGTTCGACCTTGGTCGCTTCTTGCTCTCAGGCTTCCATCGAATCCAAGGACCTGAAAGCCGCGCACAAAGTCTCCCTCGAACTTGAATTCTTCAACGGCTTCTGACAGTGCGAACCATAAGAGCTGGTGCGGAATTTGCAGGCGGACCTTCCCCAGGCCCAAGAACGTCTTTGCCAGTTCTTCCCGCCCATCTTTGAATGGCAAGAGAATTGGCGGCGAACCATCCTTGGCAGCGATAGAAACATCAGCATTCCAAGTATTGATGAGGAGTTCGACGGCCCCTATGTGGCCTTTCTTCGTTGTTAAATATAGAGCTGTCCGGCCTTGGTTGTCCTTGTAGTTGGCGTCGATCCCAGTCTTTGCCTTCTGAAACAGAATATCTAAAATTTTGGTTCGGCCGGCCTCTGCCGTCCTCAGGAAAGCGACGTTTAGAAATCTCTTTGGTTGTGTAGCCGACCCTTTCGCAGACTCTATTTGCCATTTTAACAGGAACTCTGCGACGATGTCCTTGTGACCATGCATTGCAGCCCATGCTAGGGGGCTCAGGTGGTGAGGCTCAGCAGCATCGAACCTGGCTGAAGACAACGCTAGTAGTGTGCGTACTGACCCCCGGAGACCGTTTCCGGCAGCATGCAATAGAGGTGTACGTCCCTTGTGGTCTTTGACATCTGGTCTTACCGCCGAATGCCGAAGCATCTCTTTGAGAACACGATTTTCCACCTCCTCGTCGGAGCTTGGAGGCTCGGCTATCCTGCTTCCCGCAGCAATCAAAAAAGCTGTCCGGCGGCCTCTGTCGCGTTTGTTTGGTTCGATATTCGGGCACTGAAGCAACAAGCTAGTTACTTGAACAAGCCCGTGCCTGGCTGCGTTCATGAGCGGAGTGTTTCCGTACTCGTCCAGCTCGTTTATGTCGCCATTAGATGAATCCTGAAGCAGCACCCTGACGACTTCTTCGAGGCCGTATCTCGCCGCAAGGTGTAGTGGTGAGGTTCTTTTGGGTCTCTTGGAAGGTTCGTGGCCTGGGAACCGGGAGGTGTACCCTTGGAGAGACGCTAGCAGTTTTGAAGGGTTCTTCAAGAAGCTTCAGCCTCATGTGCTTCTTAGCCCTAGCCCTCTTAAAGCAAATCAACTTGACAGAGGAGCTCTGTGGCTGTGAAAAATGGAAGGCTCCGCAAGGATTTTATCTGCTCAACTACCCCTCATCAGACGCGCATACGCATATGGCGACTAAGGGTATTGACGAAGGACCCCGCGCTTGGTGGGTGGTCGCGGGCGCTTGGTGCTGCTTATTCTGTGGGTTTGGTTGGGTTAATGGTAAGTGCACTACTGTTTACTTGGTTGTTTCTTTGCTCAGTGGCTTGCTAATGCTTGTTCTTGGGCGGTATAGCCATCGGCATTTTCCAAGATTATTACGAGAAACACCAGCTGCGAGACTACTCGCCGGACCAGATTGCATGGATTCTGTCTCTTGAGCCTTTCGTCATCTTTGCGGCTGGCTTGGTTATTGGCAGGGAACGTAGTAATAGTTCTACGTCCGTCACAACGCCCGCGGGCTTTAGCGGTTTCCCTGATTCTCAGCAGCAACTGACCTTCTCAGCTCTTTGACAACTATGGCCCCCGTTGGCTTCTTGTCGCCGGCACATTCCTCCATGTGTTTGGCCTGCTCATGGCTTCCATCTCTACCGAATACTGCCAGTTCCTGCTTGCCCAGGG
>WIGM01001158.1:0-12073 GCA_014235935.1 Colletotrichum musicola
ACGCAGCTCGGCTCTTCCCGAAGAGCGATGGCAGTTGAGTGAGATGTTGGGCGCATCATCAGTGACGTTTCGTATGACAATGATGCCCTCGTTCGCGTCATTACTATCGTCTTGGATCTTTTCATTTTCTGGATCGTTTGATCCGTTCCTCGAAGCTCGCCATTGGCGGATGTGGTCGGTGAGAGTCATCTCTGCAAAGAGGGTTAGCACCGTTATGTGGGGTCGGTGTAGGGGCATCGCCATACCAATCTCCTTGAGATATCCCTTTTTCAAGGCTTCTTCAAGACTAATTACTTCAATCCGGCCGGTTCTCCTCGATTCGTTGTTGTTGGGTAGCAAGCATATGAACTCGACGACTGACGGCGACCCCATGCATCTAATGATCTCCTGTCCATTCCAAAGTTCGCAGACTTCTTGGGACGTGGACGACATCAGATCGACCTCGGCAACCGCGAGATTTTCGCGCGCTCGACCGATCACAGCTTTGAGCCAAGTAGGGCCGCCGACACGGATGGCACCGACAATGGCGGTGATAATACCAAGAGGGGCCATGGCGAGAATAATGTTATCGGCCCAGCCCATTGACCCGCTCATGAATTGCATGGTGACCCTTTCGCCGAAGAGGGCCAGGAGCCTAGTAAGGAATAGCTTTGTAAGTATATAATTTGAGTTCGACGGAGGGTGGGCAGACTTACGGAGCCAGGTCCGAGAACAGGTTGTTGGAGAAGTCATCGCCGTCGTCTGCGGCCAAACACAAAGTGGTGAAAAGGGCGATGAGGAGCCATAGTGCCACGGCGTAGGGCATCCTGTTTAAGCGTAATTTGCCGATAAAAGAGGATAAAAGACAACAGAAGGCAACTTGAGTTGGTGAGAGCTCCTAAAGCAATGCGACGGGACAACAAATCGAGACGTCGTGATCGCGGTGGAGGCATCGACCTGGAGTTGTAGATGGGGAGATGGTCAGCTCGGCAGAAAACACCGCAATTGAGGCGAGAACCTCACCAGTCGCAGCCTCGCGCAAATCCATGTCACATTGAGGTCCCATCCCATAAGCGGCATAAGGTAGGGAGGGGGGGCTGGGTCTCAAAGGTGCATTGGACCGCCCGCTCTCATGGAAGTCTGTCCTATCAGAACCCTTGACGCCTGACCGTCAGCAGTACCTGACATGCACTCGCAACGGATCATGCATACCTCGCACACCCAATACGAGCTTTGCCGGAGTCTCACAACAGCAACGCCCTTTGCGAGTGTGTTGCTCATCTGATAGTAGTAATTGGGAAAGGTCCGCGCATTCATCTTTGGTTCATATGGAACGCTGGTTTTCCGGACATTGGTAAAATGGCTTCTACGGGTCGTGACTTCGTGATTCTTGGAAGAGTTTCCGGAAAGAGGTTATCGGAAGAGTTTCGGCACGAAGGCCTAGCAGCCTGACCAGCGGCCTTTAAGCACACAGCAGTACGCTTGACGGGTTATCGCCGTAATGAGGCATTTAAGCAAGAGTATAAGCTTGCATTCATGGGACGGTTTCCTGAAACTCACTTTGGCGGCGATGGGGGGTTCTATACGTGTTCTGGCTTACATGTTATGGGAAAGCAGAAGGGCAAATGACTGTTTTATCGGGCTATAGGAAATAGATGTCTTATTTCTTTCCTTCCAGTTGAGTGAGTCTCGTCCGTCACCTGGCTTACGAAGAAGTGCACTCATTTGGCATCGGACTGATCGCTTCTTATAGTGCGACATATTACATTCCATCGCGAGAATGGTTGTCAGACTCTGCGAGTATGTGAGATTCTATGCGTTCACGTGGATTTCAATCTGGAAGAAAAGAGACTGTGATCATTAAGCCGTATTCTCCTCAAAACCCTCACTCAAAAGTATGTGAATTCATGTAAATTCAAGAATTCTCACAGCTAGCGACACTACGTCCAATTTCCTTACATATCCCAAAACACCTTGGCTATTTCATACGATTTACTGAAGAGTTGAATACGTCTTATGGCACTCTCCACAATCGTTTTACTAAGAGCCATGAAACTGGGAGCCACGGTCGATACTGGAATCAGGCCTGCCCCCGTTATCCTTGTGATCGTTCGGGTTTCCCAGAAAGTTGACCGGTTCGAGCGCGATTGGCCCCCCGACGAGGTCCGAAGACTTGATCTCATCTCCGACGCTTGGAAACGTCAGTTGTTGAATCACTAGAATGAAGGATTCCCCCGAAGCTGCTCTAAACCCCGGAAACCAACTTACGGCTGGGGATGAGGGACGGCGACGACGAAGGCCGCAGCGGCAAGCAGCTTGACAAGCGTCTGGAGGGCAAACATGGCTGGGAATGAATCGATAGACGGTGGATTTTGGCTTTGTTGAGGAAGTTTGAAGAGTCGAAGAGGTTGTTCTGTTACTGATGGAGAAGAAGGGTAGATTCTGATAGCCATAGGGTTCAACTCCGGTATTTATACAATTCTTCCTGTACCTGAATACGTTCTTGAATAGCCAGCTTCTACAAAGAGCTGAGATAATACAAGGTCTCAATTCGAGTTGATGCAGCACGATAGAAACCTCCCGTTCTCAAAGAAGATCACGCATTCCCTTGCCGGGATTGAGTCCGAGGTCTGAAGTGGGTCCGAGTCCGACGTGCTCCTTCTGTAACCTCGGACAGGCAACGATGTTCACGGATGACAGTGATTTCAACCATGGCAAGGACTGAACGATAAGTTGAGTTGACAAGAACTGATATGTACTCGTTCTTTCTGTGGCTTGAACTGCAACGTCGGCATCACACTGAATCTGTAGACTGCAGGGAGTTGAGTCCCGGACTGCCCCACTTGGTCCGTCAAACCCTCCTGATGGAAGCTTACATGCAGGCATGTCGAACAGTAACAGATGAGCTCGCAACTGTCATTCGTCAGATTTCACAGTGGCTATACCCCAATTGAAGATCAGGAATCTCTCAGCTGAGCCGTCGGCAATCCTTTGAGCTGCGAGCAACAAGAAGTCACCATCGACAGTAATGCATTCGCTTTTCTTAGTTGGAAGCGCTTCAGCGAAGCTGATGAGAATACAACCAGTCCCGATTTTTAAAATTTCCAGGATCTAAGCCATAGGAAGAAATCCTCTATCGCGAGATTCTCATCATGGAAGAATGAATGTGACCTGATGTCCTGGTATGCCCATCTTCATGATCCGAGTCGTACGATGTCCCATGTTCTCTGCTCGGACTCATCTCTTGGCTTCTGAAGAGCGAATTCAACTCTTGTGCCAGTGGCAAGAGTTTATGACCACAAAACTAGCTATTAGTTACTGTTGGTTACACAGGCGGAGTAGCAGCGTACGTCACGTAGGGGACGTATTACTGCAATGAAGATGGATTGATGATCAAGACCAGCGCCGAGGCCGGTCACGTGCTCAGAGCGTGACACGGAGCTACGTAGTTCCGCTCCAATGGCTGCCGCGCTGCCGGCGAAGATCGCCGGCAGTGAGGATAAACCCACAGTTACTGTACTTTCCCCTCGACGAACTGACCGGAAGCAGGCGTACAATGCAATTCACTGAGGGACCTTTTATTCCTATTCATTTCAGCCCACTACTATTACTGATGTCCGTCATCGTCCTTGTCGTCCGTGGTCGTCCTTCCCGTCCGTCATCGTCGCTATTGTCCACCCCAATCGCTGCTGCCCATTACCTATTATTGCTGCCTGTGGCAGGTGGGATATTCAACTTGGGGATGTGAAACAATAGTTCCCCGTTACTGGTCTGTCTTTATGCATGAATTATGCACACCTCTTACGTCACGTGCTGACTCAGCACATGACCCATCGCGACCCGATCCCAACTGACGCCAAGTTTTGCCGATTCAATCCTCTCTCTCATTCCAGCAAGACGCCGGCAAGGGGACGATGAAGAGCAGCAGCAGCAGCGAACAATGACGCGCCGTCGCGATGACGACACAAACACCGCCTATGATCCCTACACCGGCATACTGCCCGTGCTTCCGCCCGATGCGGAGTTCCCGGACAAGAATCCGCGCAGCAACGCCGCGACCGCCGCCTCGGCGGCCGGCGTCCGCGCCCTGAGCGCCCAGGCCATCGCTTTCTACTTTCGCGCCCCGGTCAAGGCCTTCTTTCGCACCCGCGTCGACTACCTTGCCTACGCCCGCAGCGTTCATCAGGCCCGCGCCGAGCTGCTTACCCAGGCCGCCGCGAGGGACCCTAACACCTCCCGCCTCAGCCTCGCCCTCCGCCAGACATGGTTCTACCTCCAGGGCACCACGCCGGGCGTGCTTACCTCCGCCGTCAAGCAGCATGGCTGGGGCGTTCTCCCGCACCAGGTACTGCCGCCGCTCATCGCCAACGTGGGCGTCGGTGCCGTGCTGTACACGAGCTACCTGCAGATCCTCGGCACCCTGCACGAGGAGAGCGGCAAGTCGAGGAAGACCGTTTACCCGCCGCCCCAGTTCCACCAGACCTTCACCGCGGGCCTGCTGGCCGGCGGCCTGCAGAGCTTCGTCGCCGCGCCCCTAGACGCCATCCAGGCGCGCTACGACCACCGGGACCTCGTGACGTGCGAGAGCGGGAAGCCGAAGAGCATGTGGACCTTTAGCGCCGAAAAGCTGCGGGAGATCGGGCTGCGGGGCATCTTCGCGGGCTGGGGCCTGTCCCTCATGAAGGACAGCTTAGGCAGCGCCATCTTCTTCAGCGTGTTCGAGTACGTCAAGGCCCAGGGCTACTACAAGTTCGTCTCGTGGTACTACGGCGGGCTGGAGGAGCACATTGTCGACTTCCTCGCGCAGAAGCGGCCGACGGGCAAGGACAAGGACGCCGAGGGCGAGAAGGAGGCGCAGCCGCTCATCATCCGCCCTCACTACGCCATCGAGCCCGCGTTCCTCCTCCTCGCCGGAATCAGCGCCTCGGTCACGCAGCAGGTCGTCCTCCACCCGCTGACACACGTGCAGGTCGAGCACTGGGACCGCCTGGAAGACCTCGACGCCAAGGCCGCCAGACTCAGAGAACTCCGGGGGGTGGATCCGAACCAGTCGCGGGACGGGTGGAGGATGTTCAGGGCGTACTACCGCGCTTACAAGGAGACGTGGTCGGAGTGCCGATTGGAGGCCGAGAAGGAAGGGCTGTCCATGAGGCGGTGGCTGTGGCGCGGCTTCTGGTGGAACACGATCCGCCAGGTGCCGAGCACCAGCGCCGGGTTGATCATTTTCGAGCTGGTGCGGCGGAAGTACGGGCTGGGCAGCGAGGAGGTTCGCATTACACGGGACGGGTATGATATCCTACTAAACTAGAGCGGCATTTTCTGGACAACGGCGTGTTGGCGTTTTATTTCTTGATGTCGGGACGGCGAACATTCTCGACTCTGCATGGCACATGTACACATAGACTAAAGAGACTTTCTTCCTCTCTGCTCGAGCCGCTTGGTTGTGGTACTTCGTTCGAAGTTGTGCCCAGACTCCGGGTAAACATTTCCTGAAGGGGGCTTCTGCATGTTCGCCGTTGGAGCAATAAGGTTCCGACATTTCGAGTCAAAACATGGGGAAGTGGAGAAAGACCCGTTCATTTGCTGAATCACTGATGACGTCGGACGTAGGACAACGCGCGCGGCTCTTCAGCATACTAATGAAGTGACGACCCCTCTTTTGTCACCAGCTCTACATCTGATTTTCAACTTGGAGCTCTTTGGGAGAGCATCAGTTTAGAGTAATCAACATGGCGAACATTCCCGCGTCCGATAATGTCGTGCGCGTCAGGCTCATCGACACGACAACTGCGATGGTCGGCCAGAACGAGGCCTTTGTCCAGCCGGTAGTTACCGGGCACGAAGTCATCAACTTTTGCTCGCTGGCGTTTCTCCTCGAGAACGAGAGCAAGGGGAAGAAGGTCATGTTCGACCTCGGAACCCGCAAGGACTACTGGAACCTGCCCAAGGCCGTCCAGCAGGGCATCCTTGGGGATGGCAAGGTGATTTTTGGGATGAGGATCGACAAGGGAATCGACGAGGTCCTGAAAGACGGGGGCGTTGACCTGAAAACCATTGGTAAGCTATCCAAGTTCGCTTTGTCCACGGAGCAAAGACTCACCTCCGCCAGACTACTGCATATGGTCCCACGCACACTTCGACCACCGCGGAGACATGGCCGTCTTCCCCCAGTCGACATCCCTGGTCGTCGGCCCCGGATATCTCTCCGACAAGGAGAGGCCAGGCGGCGTGGGCGACTCTGCAGCGGCGCCTGAGTTCGAGGGGCGCCGCTGCGAGGAGGCCTGGTTCGACAGCGGCCTCGCGATCGGCAAGTTCAGAGCCCAGGACTTCTTCGGCGACGGCTCGCTCTACCTCCTCGACGCGCCGGGCCACCAGCCCGAGCACATATGCGCCCTGGCCCGGACGACGCCGTCCTCAGCCCCGGGCGGCGCGAGCTTCGTCTTCCTGGGCGGCGACATCTGCCACTTCGCCGGCGTCTTCCGGCCCACGCCCGAGACGCCGCTGCCGGACGAGATCCCGGCCAGTGCCATCTCGCTCCGCGGGGACTGGCGGTCGAGAGCGGCCTGTCCGTGCTCGTACTTCACGCCGCACCACCCCAACGCTGAAGACGAGGCGTCTGCCCGGACGACGGCGTGGTACAAGCTACCGAGCGAGGGGCACGTGTACACGGACCTCTCGCTGGCTGCGGAGTCGGTGTCGAAGATGGGCGAGCTGGACACGAGGGAGGACGTGATGGTCTGCCTTGCGCACGACGCGAGTCTGCTGGACGTGCTGCCCGTGTTCAACAAGGAGCCCGAGAAGTGCATCAACGACTGGAAGAAGGAGGGATGGAAGGCGACGACGTACTGGAGCTGGCTGAACGAGGTGGCCGTCGACGGGAAGAAGCCTCGTGAGCCCGTTGTGGACGGGTTCTGGAGGGATGGGAAGGTGTGGGACTACGAGGCGTACAAAGCTACATTGTGATGAGACGCTTCAGGGCAAAGAGGCCTTGCAGGTATTCAGATCATATATGGTTGCAATTTGACATAGCCAATCTACTCGCGGAAGAGTTACTCTGCGACATCATCCGAGTCGGAATCTGTAGGCCCCCTCAAATCTATCACCTCGGGCAGTGACCTATCACTTCTTAGACCATCCCTCGTGAGAGCTGGGATATCGCGTCCGCTTCCGTTAACCCATGACCGAGAAGTTCTCGGAAGACTTGGGGAACTACGATAGCCATCGTCGTCATCGCCGTAACAGTCTGCATCTTCGTCGCTGTCAGGAATCTCCTGCATTTCTGAATCTTCGTAGCCTCCAAAGTCGTTGCCCTCATATCCGGTCTCACCATCACTGGGAAGATCTTCGCTTGGGAAAACCCCGGTGATCCGAGGCTGGAAATCATCGCCGCTCTGCTGGGGCTGAGCACCGGATGATGCGGCTTCTCTCGGAGTGGCTTCCCTAGGAGTGGTAGTGTGTACCAGCGTCTTGTCCTGTCCACCGGCTTCGAAGAAATCTAGCCGGCAAATGATGGACTGAAAGCCCCCGTTGCAAACCGATTTTACCAGTTGATCCGAGAACAAGTTTGACTCCCTGAACTCCAGAAGGCCCATGATGAAGATGGCGGAAGCAAACGCCTTGATCAACCAGCAGGCTGGGCAGGTGAGGAATATGAACAGGAACTCGCAGCCGGTTGCAATTATCCATCGCCTCGGCCAGGCTCGCTTGACCACTCGAAAAACTTCGTAGACCAGACGTTCGGGTGCCAGGGGCGTCGTGAAGGTCCGCCATTGCTTGGCAAGCTTTCGGTGGTTGTAGTCCTCCCTCGCGTCGTCAAAGATTAGCCTCCTCCGGAGCCTTTCCTTCCATTCTGGCAAGAGGTTTCCGTCTTTGTCCCATGGCTTTTCAGCGCAGAAGTCGCGCCACCGCGAATACGCCTCCAGGACGACCTCGTCGCTGACGTTGAAGTACTCCCTGTGGCGGACGTTGCACTTGCAGAGCCAGTGGTGCCGGAAGTTTTCCAGCTCCGCGTGGATGAGCTTCTCGGCGACGGCGTAGCAGGGGATCACGCGGGCCGCTGCACGTGGGTGCTCTCTCATCTCCGTGTGCCGGCATTTGCCCTTGATGGCGCTGCCCCTCCTCCCCGCCTCGCCCCCGGTTATGCCGACCTTCATAAGCCGGACGTCGCCGTCTCCCTTGGGGACTGTGACAAAGATGTAGATGTTGCCTTCCGCGTCCCCTTTCTTGAGACCTTTGGGCCCGTTGAGGATGAGGTTCGCGATGTTGCGGTCGATTTCGGAACCTGTCATCTTTGGTTTGACGATGGGATCGCTCGCTGGTCTCTCTGTCAAGCCAGGGCGCTGTCGTCTTCTTACCGAATCGTCTTGCGTCTCTGGAGACGTGTGAGACGTTCTCAGAAGTGGTGGTAGGACATTGTCTTCCTCTTCTTTCAAGCTGCTGGCGTCGATATTTAAAGTCGTCGACTGTTGTAAAGACAATCGAGACCCGGCTCCTCTTTGCCCCGCGGAGGCTGGTCGGACCCTGCGCGGCGGCGGCCTTGTTGGCGTTTCGATCTCGACGTCTGCCTCTTCAGTCGCTTCGCTGATGGGCGAATCTCGACCGGCGGGCGAGTCGGTATGACGAGTGGGAAGCTGAAATGATGCGCGTCTTCTCGTCGCAATCTGAGGAGACAGACCAGACGAAGTCGGGGCCAGAGGAGATGACTGCGGGCCGGCTTGTGGCCTGCTCGCGGCCTTGTTTTGGCGCTTGGCGACTCTCATTCGCCCGGAGATGCGAGTGTTGGTGCCGAACGAAGTTGGGCGGGACCCATCTCTAGAGGAATCAACGGCCGACATGTCGAAATGGTAGAAACAAGTGTGAAATGGATGAGGCGACTATGGAGCTATCGCAATGATAGGAGCAGTGGACTGTCGGAACGACTTCCATTTAAAGACTTACATGATCACGGAACGGCGGAAGTTCCGTCATGGGGCCGAGTAATGACTTGCATGAGAGATGCCAGGGTTGTCGGCGCGTATGTTGGTTCGGGCAGCTGCGCCGGCCGCAACTGTTTGAGAACGCATGCAGGTCTGGGGCGCGATAGCGACTTTCTGCACCAACAGCATGTCAACCCATGTTTATTGAAAGCGGTGCTGCAGCTCCAAGGTCGGAAAAGATAGTGGCCCGGGCCGCGAGTATGGCATGTCGATGGCTGTGTTTTGGAGGCAGCCACCGACCGGAAACGAGACCTGCTTGAGACGCGAAAAGGCAAAAGTATTGTGGTGAGAGATTGGTGTCAGAGACATGCACTTGATCTTGGAAGACGGCTAGGTTCTTTTTACAAGCGCTTCAGTAGTTGTTGGGTTGAGGATGTTTTATTTGCAGCCCTTGGGCTTACTCTCTTGGTCCAAGGCTATACATGGTGGGAAGGGCCGAGTTGATGCAAGCAGCTCTTTCTCTTCCCGAACCGTCAATCTAACTTGGAAGGAACTCTCCATTTACTTATCAGTCACTCCTGCCGGAACGCCGAATTCACCAAGGACCTTGGCCGGCCCCTCAAGCCGCCAAACATCAAGGGGGCGGGGGTCCGGCAAGGCAGGCATGCCTAGCATGCCAGTCGTGTTCACCATCAGACCCTTGTATATCGAGGCCCTCCGCGGAATGACCAGTATCCACTCCTTGACCATGACCACGTTGTGCGGGCAAGGCACATTTTCGCTCACGCCCAAGACTTGCCTGCACCTGCCCAGGAGGTCGCAGTAGGTGCGGTGTATCTCTTCCGGGGATGTCTGGCGCCCTCCAGCCTCGAAACGGTTGAGAAAGTGGACGAAAGGCACTCGAACACCGCCTTCTTCCACGTCCGGGAACAGCCGGAAACCTTGCTCGTTGTTGGGCGGTTGCGGCCTGGGAATGACCTGTAGGTGCTTGTGTCTCCTGCTGCATCCGCCTCGAGTCGTGCAGTTGTATATAACGAACATTGGGGATTCGAATTGCTTGAGGGCGCTCCATGCCGCCGCGATGTCCTCCAGACTCAGCGGGTCGTCCTGCGACAAAGAGGAGTCGACGGTGAGAACGAGGAACTGCGGCCGGTATACAGGATATATGTTGAGCGCTAAGATGTGTGTACCATTGATGTAACCGATAATCTGATCGGGGTGACTCTTGTTGATGTCACTGGTCGGACCGAAGGTCTCCGGCTCCGAGTTTGAGGAGGTTGGCACCTTGTTTTCCAATGTGAAGGGCTTGCCTTTGAAGGCAGGACACACCCGGAACTCAAACTGGACGAAAAGTCAGTGGGAGGTCACATTAGACTGTAGAGCCTGCTTGGTAAGAGCAGTGGGATGTCTGAATATAGAATACTTACCTGAAATCCGTTATCAGTGAGCGGAATGGCGGCGGAATGATTGTAGCGAATTATGCCAAGCTCCACCAGTTTGTCAAATGTAGCTTCGATCTCCTTTTCGTCGAGGGAGGCCATGATAACTGTTTTTGACGAGATAAAAGTTGACTGCGGAGTAGATCAGAAAAGTGGTGCAGGAGACAACGTGTTGATGCTCCAGTTTTTGACTTGTTTGAACTGCCTCGGATTATGGATGCTGCATTTATCCGCTGCAGCTGTGGCGTTGAGCGAAGCCGATTCGCCAGTTCACCCAGGGCGACACGTAGTTTGCTGCTCACCGCTCAATCAGTAGATCATCCGAGGGATATCCTCTGCAGCAAACTTGCGAACCTCGAAGTCGGGTATTTGCAGGGCCTTCGCTGGCAAAGGATCTGGGCCGAGTCCAACTGAGCTCGTCAGACGTCTCAGAGATGTGAATGATGTATTCGTGAATCTGTGAAGAGATGGGGACTTGTCATGAAGTTAGGTAAGTACAGTGAGTAGGTAGGCAGATAGGCAGATGCCATCTACTCTGTAGTGCCTCCTACCTTCTATTGTACCTCTCACTTCCTACCTCCTACCCCCTACCTCCTACCTCCTGCCTCCTACCCACCTACCTGGGCCTACTTACCACACTCAAGAGTATTCCAGGTTATCTAGTATTTTTCATAGGTAAGGAAGTAGGTAGTTCTTACTCCATAACAGTTAACAACAGTGAATAACGGTCGACAACAGTTATTTATCAAGTTACCGTCATATATTCAGCAATAGTCATAGCCACAGTAAGTCTAATTTCTCCCACTACTTGCCACAGAACATGCAGCAACTCTGGCGTCTCTTCTGTTGCATCCAAGCATAACAGACTTCACGCAGCCATCGCAGACATCTCCAATTTGTTAAGAAAAGCTGAACGGGCTGCGACTGCACCATACCGAAGTGGGTATGTGCAAGCTAAGGCTTGCTTATCGCATTCGGAAGTGATGCAGATGATAAATACTATAGTCTGTCACGAGGTACTGCGAGGGTACTTAGGCGTAGTTGCTGGAGCGGCAACTACAGATGTCTGTTTTTGTCCGTGACATAGTCTCTAATAATTTGTGGTAGAGATTCCTCTTGCGAAAGTCATGCTGGCGGCATGCTTTACGATCGCAATTCTAGTTTCGCGATGTCAACCACAAAACGCAGGTGGAACTTGACACTCATGGTATAGGATCAGATAACGTATTCCGAGTCCAGAAATGTAGTATACCTAGAGCTGAACTACTGATATCCACGAACAGGCTGTTGCGGGCGTCCATTTCGGTCGCATCCAAGTCCAGAAACCAGTCTGGAAGAAAGGGATCAACTCCCGACTCAAGGGCCGTCATCTCCGTGTGTGTTTGATAGGCTCACTGTGCCCCCGGGGCTCGGGAACGTCGTCGGCTCCGAGTCGGCGCCGGAGCATGCCAGCCACACCCAGAGTCACACCAAAACGAAACTTTGCGCCGGCAACAAACTTTTACATGTGGGAGAAAGAGGGGAAAGCGGAGCGCGCGGGGCAGTTTCTTCGGCCTTACTCCGATCCGTCATCAAAAAGTTGTCTTTGACTAAAAACGCCGTTCCTAGTCATCTGGAGTTGCAGTGTAGTGACGAGATGAACGCAAAAAACAATTCCATCACCGGGAATCGAACCCGGGGCTCTCCGGACATCGCAGACGATGAAAGCGGAGTATGTTAACCCCTACACTATGATGGAGG
>WIGM01001159.1:0-12072 GCA_014235935.1 Colletotrichum musicola
GATTGGTGCGCCACGTCACATGCGAGCCACTAACTCCGATATACCGCGTAAACGCCGAAGTGTACGTGCACCTTCGCTCAGGCCACACACATATGGCCCTTCTCTTCAACACATTCCGACATCGAATACTTGAGTAGCCGTAGAAGGAAGAGTTTGGGGACGGCCTCACCCCCAGGGCCCCAATCTTCTCCGGGCTGTCTCGTGACCGCCAAGAGCCTGTGCAGCTCCGAGACCGAGATCACTAATAACGCCGATAACCTGCGAGACTTCTTCTGAGCGACTCCGTGTTTGATTCCAAGTCCTATCTACCCCGTCTTCCATCTATATAAAGCCCGTCGAGCAACACCGCCCCCCCCCCCCCGTAATGACCGTCGATCGTGGCATCAAACCAACAGGCTCCAAAAACAACACGGCAAAGTAAAGACTGAAAGAATAACAAAGTCGAACACTTGTCTCCGACGCGCCCTAGTTGTTGCCGTCGCAGCCGGTCACGTAGTCGATCACCATCGCGCACTCCTTGTTGCTCCCGAACTTCATCCTCTGGCACTTGTCGCAGGACGAGCCGACGAACATCTGCGAGAACGCGTACCGCATCTCGTCGCCCCTCATGCGGCAGCCGGACCCCTCGACCCACACGCCGCAGCCGTAGCCGCGGCTGTATTCGCAGCTGCCCGCCTTCCTGTGCGTCGGCGGTTGTCAGCACCTTAGTCGGTCCACGGTACAAAAGAAAAAAGAAAAGGGAGGGGCGGGGGAATTGACATGCATGTCGACTTACGTTGAGTTGTCCCGGTACACGGCGTCGCTCTCGAGGCCGTCGGCGGCACCCTGGCAGAGCTCCCTGTCCCTCCTGGCGAAGAGCGGCGGCTTGCACTGGAAGTCCCCATACGGTCAGCATCAAACCACGAAGGGGGTCAAAGGGGGAGGGGGGGGGACAAAGACTTACAGAGCTGCCGCAGGTAAGCTCGACATCATCCTTGAACTGCTGGCTGGGCACGGGAACCTCGGGGGCGGGAGTGGCCGTCGCCCCGCCCCAGCAGCTCGTCGAGACCGTCTGGCAGAAGGCCGTCCTGCCCCCTTGCCCCTGGCACTTGACGTCGTAGGAGCAGGCGCTCGTCGGGCCCTGGTCGTCGCTCCAGCACGAGGTCGAGCTGCGGCACGTCTTGGGCCAGATCTTCTCCGTCTCGCAGCTGACGGACGTCACGCACCCCCTGGCGGGCGGGATCGCCGGGGCGTCCGTGACGGGTCCCCGCGGCGGGCCCGGGGCGGACGTCGTCGTCGGCTCGAAGAAGTCCGGGGGCGTCGCCCGGGGCGTTGGGTCGCAGTAGTAGCCGGTGCAGTGGTCGCCGCAGCCCGTGGTGCACGTCGGCCCCGGGGGCCCCGGCTCGAACTGGACCGGCCCGGGCATCGGCACGGCCCCGCCGCTGCCGAGGACCCGCTCGCCGACGGACCGGTCGTTCGGGTCCACGCCCCCGAGCGAGTCCGGGATGTCCGGGCAGACGCCCTGGAGGTCCGCGTCGCCGTGGTTCCGGAGGCACGACTTCCCGAATACCTCGCCGTTCCATATGAAGGGCCTCTGGCCGTCGCCGGCGCCGTCGAAGCGTGCCTCCCATTTCAGAGTGGGGTCGTCCACCAGGTCGCCGTCCGACTTCAGCTTCCGGGTCAGGTACCGGACCATGGACTTCACGTTCCTGGGCTCCTCGAGCTGCTTCTGCCACCGCGAGTCCTGCGCGCGGATGTACGCCACGACGCCCGCCACGATTGGCGTCGCTGGGTGAGATTCTCTCGTCAGTCACGAAAACCAATCCAAGCAGCCTGCCATCATCATTCATATTTGACGTACCGAGCGACGTGCCCTGGTCCAGGACGAAGTCCTTCCCAATCATCGACGGTTGGCTGGTGAGCACATAATGGCCCGGCGCGAAGGTCGTCATCCAGTCGGCTTCTTGATACTCAACATCCTTTCCGCCGCCGACCCCGACGGCGCCGACGACTATGATGTTCGGGAGGAATAGCGAGCTTTCGGTCGGAACATGTCTCCTCAATTCTTCGGCATGCTCGGGATCGCCCAACATGGCCGGGATTCCCGTGATCGACCGAATAGTGTTATCAGACTTGACTGCCGAGTTTCCGGAGCCCATCACGAACGGCACGCCCAAGGCGTCCAGGATCTTGATCAAAAGCGCTGCGGACGGGCTCTGTGAGAAAGTCGCTCTCCGTTGATCGGGCTTGGGGGGACGGGGAGGGGGCGGGACTCACCGAAACCGTGGATGATGTTGTAAGGGAGAAACCCCTCGCGGAATGCCAGGTCCTCGACAAGCCGCGAGAAGTTGACGACCGACCTGCCGCGACGGTCCGGCTTCTGCAGAACGTCTTCGATGACGACCAGGAGCTTGTGGAGATCGTGCTCTACAGGCGTCGTGGTCTCGGTTGAATTCATGCCTCTGACGCAGACGAGTCTGGCCGCCGGGACTACGCCGTACTTCCTGCCGCCTGCGTGGCCTGCGACTCCGGTTCCGTGGTTGTAGACGCCGCCGTTCTCGGCTTCCCGTGCCCGTGCTCTTCGCTCCTCGTCCGTGGGGAGCTGGTAGTGAGTAGCCACGCTCAGCCGCTCAATGTGGTCGACGAGTTCCTGCACAGAGGTGGTCTGTCAGATGGGGGGGCTCATCGTTTGTTTGCTTGCATGCAGGCATCTGCTTACCGGATGGGTTTCGTCGCAGTCGTCTTCCATCAGATAAATCGACTGGCGCTTGATATCATCCGTCTCTTCGCGCCAGTACTTGTAGCCTTTGAATCTGGTGCCTTGCTTCACCGGATCGTCCACTTGGTCGCCGCGCGTGTCCTCGTCCTTCAGCCAGTCAACTTCGACGACTTGGCCGTTCCTGCGCACCTTCTGAGGCGTGGAGATTTGCGACCGGGCCCAGTCCGGCGTTACAAGAGGCGTCGAATCTCTCTTGGAAGGCTTGGAAGACTCGGATACTCCGCGCTTTCCCACTCCGACTGCGTCGAAGAGCGCGTCAATTTCTTGTTGTCGCCGAGCACGATAGGCCTGGAGCCGTGGCTCAAACTGGTAGATGTAGCTAATCTGCGGACCACGCGTCAGCATCGGGTCTTCCTGCGTCGCTGCCCCGTGAGCTCTTCCCGTGTGCATTACCTGTTCGTCAAACTTGCGCTGGAGATGCTCGAGCTCGCTCTCCCCCAGGTTCTGGACGTAGAAGAAGAGGAAGAGGCCTCCGTCGAACAGGCCGCCCTCCGGGTTCGGAATGTCATCCCGTTTCGACTCTATGGCCGTGTACGCCCGGAACTCGCTGCGTATATCGAGCTCGGCGCGGACGGCGTCGGCGTCCTTGGGTGTCCTGCCCTTGATGTAGATGATGGCGTCCTTGCCGCCTTCCACGCAGTTCTTGTAGTCGAACTCGGCCCTCGGACGGACCCTTGCCAGCGGCGGGGGAGTTCGGCGTGCCTTGCAGGCGGATTCCTTGATGGTCGGGGTGTAGTCGTTGACGTTGCAGCCGGTGATGGTCGGGCACTCCCTCGGCGTGATCGTCGACGTTTTGGTGGTGATTGTTTGGCCTCCGGACACCGTGTAGTCGTAAGAGAGCGTCTTGGGACACAGGGTTGCGGTCATTGGCTTGCAAAGGTCGGCGGCAGGTCTCGGAGGGAGAGTCGGCTTGCGATCAAACCCGATGCTGTGATGTTGTCTGTCAGCCTGTGGAAGCTTCCCTTGCATCCCGTGCGACTAACGTGAATTTTGGGAACACCGGCAGTGTAGGTTCGATGCTGAATGTGAAGCCCGGCGGGTACTGCAAGAACGGCGGCGGAGGTGGCTTTCTGTTTCACGTCGGTGAGTATGAGCGAGTTGCGAACCTAGAACAGAGTGGTTCTGAGCTTACGGTCCATAAACGCCCGGTGGAATCTTGATCTTCCAACCCTTGATGCCGCTGATGCACGTCTAGGATTGTGTTAAAGCCATTCGGCCAAGCAGTGTGAAGTCGCCAAACTCACCCAGAAGAACCAAAGATCACACGGTATCGTCACTCCGTCATCATCGTCGTCGTCATCGTCATCGTCCTCCTCAAGCACAGGCGTCATAGAACCGATAAAGTCCGTGTAAGTTGGCAAGGCGGGAGGGGCCACCGTCTTTTGAGTAACGCTGGTGCAGTCAAACGTGAAGTCTCCCGTGGTGGGCCCAGTGACCGTCACCACGGCCGTCGTGGGACAGACAAAAGGACGGGGTCGTGACGACTCGGGGGCGTCGAACGTAACGGTTGCCGTCGCGGGCCCTGTGAACGTCAGATTGGTCGTCAAAGCCGGCTTGCGGATACCGGCCGTTCCGTTCCACGCTCCGGGGACCGTCGACGACCAGTTCTGAGGCGGCCCGTCCGTCACAGCCGGCCAGGGCGGCAAGACGACAGTCCGAGTCACGACGGTGCCGTTCGGCTCGGTCACGGTGATGTTCTGCGGCGCGAGCGAGATGCTCGGAAGCGGCTGGAACGAGCTCGCGATCTGTCCCGTCGTTACGTTGACGTTGGAGAAACGGATCGAGTCGGTGGTAATGGCCGGTATGGTGATCGTGATGGTCGTCGTGGTCGCCGAGCCTCGAGGCCCGACTTGGAGAGAAGTCGTGTAGTCCGGGATGGAAATCGTTGTCGTGCTGGGCAAGGCACTTGGTGGGAGTACCATGACGCATGGAGCGGTACAATGGGCTGTGTTGGTGCCAGAGCTGTAGATCTCCGGGCCCAAGTACACGACTTCCGGCTCTGTGTCGCCCTCCGGCGGCACCCAGACGCTGATCTCCGAGGTGAACCATCTGAAGCAGAGTTACTAACTTGAGGGCTATCGGCACGAATAGGGACAAACTCACTTCTGATTGTCCTCGGCTGATATAGAAAAGTTTCTGTTCGCTCCTGTTAGTTCGAGTATCAATCAGTGAGGGTATACGTTTCGAGTAATAAACTTGCCCTTTCCCACTGGCTGCTTCCGCGGTTCCGACGGTGAAGATATTGTAGAAAACAACATCTTTCGAACCTTCAACCTCAAGAATGCGCTGTTGGCACGTTCGTGAAGGGATGCAATCCTGTTCGTAGTTGGAGAAGAAGCTGTAAAGCCTACAAGCAACGAAACCGTCAGCGTCGAGTCGTTCGAGGTCAATGTAGGGCATGACGTTGAGTGCAATACTCACCCGGCTCCGTGTACCCAAATGTCCTCAGAGTCGGTGACTCGCATACCCCACGCAGCCACGCAGCCAGGCTCGTCCTTCGCGCAGTCGTCAAAGGTGGGGTCTCCGGGAAACTTCCCGGGGGCGAATGGCTTCGTGGCCACGGGATCGGGTTGGTAGTATGGGGTCTCGGTTTGGAAGTGCCCCATATAAAGCTTGATAGAGACACGTTCGAGTTAGTCGGAAATTACGAAGAACATCTTCCAGGTTAAAACCTACGCCGCTGGCTTTGTAGAGTTGGTACTGGTACAGTGTGTGGTGCTCAGAGCCTCCGCCAAGGAACCAGCTGGGGCCTTTGGACTCTATGAGCACTCCTCTGCCAGTGTATACACTAATCTGAGAAGAGGACGATGTAGACTCTCCGAAGAGGTTCATGTCATTGTCGCTGGGAATAAAGTGTTAGTCTTGACATGGTCCCTTTGGATCGACTTCTGCCGAAGCAAGACCAGGATATTTGGGGAGTGCTCACTGGTCGCCTGTCCAGAACCAGACGTTCTCAAAGTATCCAGAGGCTGTGCGCCTCAAGTGGAACAGCAAAGAAGCCGCGATACACTTCTCGTTGAA
Source organism: Colletotrichum musicola (assembly GCA_014235935.1). Lineage (NCBI taxonomy): Eukaryota > Fungi > Ascomycota > Sordariomycetes > Glomerellales > Glomerellaceae > Colletotrichum > Colletotrichum musicola. The sequence goes on from WIGM01001159.1 coordinate 5,780, forward strand.
TTGGCCCTTGGGGCAGTTCGCGAAGTCGAGGTCAGTGCCGGCAGCACCGCCAACGCGGAAGTGCGAATCCCACATTCCAACTGCGACCGAGTAAGTTACCTGCCAGAAGACGAGAGGGGAAAGCCAGCGCGCATACCGGATCCCTGGTTTATCTCGCGGATGTTCCATTCCATCAGAATAGCGCCCGCGGTTGCGCCCTTGACGGTGAAGAGCATGTCGGAAATCTCCAAGGTGCCTGCCTCGTCCTCGTTTCCGACCTTGATCATGACTTTTGGGTTTTCGATGTCCCCGAAGTACTTTCCAGTTCCCATGATCTGTTGTCTTCGTCAGTCGCGGGCTCAGCATTAACAGACCAAGATGAACTGGGCACGAATATGGTGCGAAACGGACCTGAGACCAGCCAGAACCAATGACCGTGGAATCTTTCGGAATGAAGACGGTCCCTTCTACTTGATAAATACCGGCAGGGAAGTACGCGGCCTTCTTCGCAGCAACGGCATCTTTCAGGAAAGAGTTGATCTTGGTGGTCTGATCCCCCGTCCCGTCGTTGGAGATACCGTAAGACACGGCGTCGAGAATCTTTTCGGCGCCTAGCTTCTCGTACTGGGGCTTTGACTTGAGAAACAGCTTTCCGCGTTCCAGCAGCCCGTTGGGCTTATTCGGAATGTCCTTGATGAAGCCGCTGGTTACGGTGCCGTTGGTTCCGTTGTAGCGCTTGCCAACGGCGTAGGGCTCCAAACCTTTCCCGAAAAGGGTGCCTGTGTTTGACAATCAGTCTTTGTTTCAGTATCTCCCAGAGTTGAGGCGTATTTCAACTCACCATTCAGCGTAGCAGGTTCTCCCGGGGCCTGGATGACGGTCTCGACGTTGTTGATAAAAAGACCGTCCAAGACCAGGTTCGGAGTCTTAGCAGGGTCCTTCGGCATCAAGACGCCGACCCTGACGTTCCTCAACTCGGTATCTGCTCGGTCTTAGCAAAGATGCAACTTGAGGGAGGGGCCAGGCTTGCCAATGATTGACACGGAGCCGATTCCTTGATCTCCGCCGGTGGCGGAACCGCTGAGGTTGAAGGCCACTAGTGCATTCCTCACCCGGACCTGTAAATGCCGGCCGTCAGCGCTGGTCGGATGCTAGACTGGGATCCGCGGGACTTTTGCGATGCCGTACCCTCTGCCAGTTGAAGCCCCAATCCCAGATCATTTCAACGGCAACACGGCAATTTTCGAAGGTTAGGCTGTGAGCCGTGTATTGCTGCGAACCTTGAAAGCACCGACGTTAGACACCGTCATCCTGACACGGGATCATCGCATTCGTGCTTACCAGCTTTCCAACCAATGTGTCCACCTTCGAAGGTCTATACAAGTCAGGTTCCGAACCAACAGGGCTCCTGCTGTCTTCGATATCCGCAGAGACTTACAAGGTCTATACCGAGATCAGCTATGCCGCAGATCAACATGGGGAGGGGGGAGACGTACCTGAAACAAACCCGCCGGATCCGTTCTCTGTGACAATTCCCACATGCGTTGCATCAGAATCTCTGGGCATCTTGAAAGTAATGTTCTGAAGAGAAGTGGCCTGTGAGACCTGCCAGTGGATACCAGTCGGGGCGATCGGAAGATCGTCTTGGATCCTCGTGTCCTTCGGCATGTCTCTCATGTCCAAGACGAAGTTTCTAACTTGCCGGAAGAACTGTGCAGAAGCGTTAGTTTTACAATCGCCATGGAGAATATTAAGGACTGCAGAGTTCTGGGGAAAGCAAGAAAAGGTGTCCAACGTCGCGTGGAGCGTACTAACCTGATTCTGGTTCACATACCTGGTAAAGGTGGAAATGTTAGTGACACTCGAGGAGGTATGATGCATTTGCTTTGCTTACCAGTTTATCCTGTGTAGGTAGGAGCTATTAGCATTGAAGACGACAAATGATTCAAGTGATACGTGACTTACCCGCCCGGTCCGTACGGATTAGCATCAATGAGAGCGATACCCTTGAAGTCGCTGCAGCCTTTGATAACGGGATGGCTGTTTGGGTTCCCCACGAACTGCGTGTGGTAGAGTCTGCGCGATATGTGTCAGACAAGGGCAATACAAAAGACTCTAGTCCATCAAGCGCAAAGAGAAACTCACTGGATGATTGGTTTGCAGATCTTGTAAGTGCCAGGCTGTGGAGGCTCTTGTTTAGTACGGGGTCACTGGCAATCACCCAGGGTCGATGCCACTCACTGGGAAGTACACGAGTGCACCCGAAGCAAATGTGCTGCTGCACCCTTTGCCGCAGCGGTTTCCGGCACTGACGGCGGCGTTGATGGCGTCGCTGTCGTCGGTCTCGCCGTCGCCCTTGGCGCCAAACTTCTTCACGTCTCTGAAGAACTCGTAGTCTCCCGGCATCAACGGGGCCTTTGGGCGGCCGGACAAGAGAGCGTCAGTCTGGAGCCCCGACATAGTTCACGAGAGCCGGGGAGGGCACGGGGGCTCGAACCTTTCCGGATGTTGCAAACTTCGGCAGCCAGTAGTCATCGGCATCTTGACGAGCTTGGATCTCGGGAGGGACGACATTGCCAACTGCTGGATCACGGGCCAGCGGCCTCGACTCGGTGCTGTCGACATTGGAAAGCGAGATACCCCGAGTTCCTACAGCCAATACGGTAAGCAGAAACTTCCGGGCACGCATGACGGAGGCGATTCAAGCGTCCGTTTGAGGAGTTTGAATCTTTCCTGTCGCGACTGCCTTTCGGGGAAATTAGAAACGATGATGAGACCGAAGCTTCAAAGTATTGATGTGATGAACTTCCAGCGCATATGCGGTCTGCCGAGAAGCCCAAGAACCGCACAAAATGTCACGGCCGGGCAACTTTATATACATGACTTTACGATGCTCGAGAAGATGGACAGGGCTTCTCTGTTGGACTTTTGTCGCCTAGAATGGTAATTCGTTCACGACGCTGATCGTTACCACAGACTCTCGAAGGTGGGCCGCAAGCCTGAATTGACAAATGTGTAAGCTTCATGGGGAGGCATAGAAGATAGCCTTTCAGACAATCCTTACGGAACATGCCTTGGTTGGAATACCAAAACGCCTTTTAACTTGAGCCCGGTCCCAATCTGCTCCATCTCTCGTCAGCTCACTTTGCCCCACTGCGATTGGTCAACCAACTAAGCAAAATTGCAGCGACCTGGCTCAGGCCCTGGTAGTCCACTTGCATCGTCAGCAGCTAACTGGGCTGAGCAGCCCGCCAGTCTCCGCTGTTACGGTGATGATCGTGTAAGTGATGCACCTAGATTCACAAGAGCATGGGCGGCAGTATCCATAATAAGCTCAGCCCATCGTCCTGCCCCCTCCATTCCTGTGACTGCCAGGTGACGGTGCGGGTGATATGGCCTCGCCTCAGCGATCCTCCTCGGACTTCTTGCGTCAATCATTTATTGACAGCTCTGTAGTCACACCTGTTGATATTGGATAATGAAAATCTCCGCGAATGCGCCCAATATTACTGTCATGGTGGAATACATAGATAGCAAGGCAACCTGGCAACCTGGCCACTAAACGGGTAGAAGTATCCTATTGAGGTTAAAGCCTTTTCAGAAGTACCTGATGTCTCTATTGTATCCATACTCTCCGCACTCCTGAACGAGAAACAAGCTTTGGGTCCATGAATATGATGCCCAAGTGAATCGAGTTACGGGACTGCAAGATGATCATCATACCGGCAATATACTCAGTGTGTTCCAGGGTTCGCTTCTCGTCTATGATCCTTCAGTAGGACACGCTAGATGTGTTGTCCGGCTTTCAAAGGGGAAGGGTGCCTGGAAGCCACGCAGTAGGCGTAATCTGACAGGTTGGAGGTAAAAGGGGATAGGAGGATGGGAGGTAGGGGAACGCAGGGGTGATCTGTGGGCGAGTGGGATGATGGCGCGAAAGAGATGTGTACCTCTGTAATATGCAGTGCGAGCTAGAAAACAGAAACGCTGCAGCGGGAATATGTCCCTGCTCACTCAGGTCGCGCGACCTTAGGGTGGCGGGTGATCCGGCCGCACCTGAGCCGCAGAGTGGCATTTAACTATATGATTACAGACCTACTATGCGTACGCAGAAGACTGCTTCGGCATAGCTAAGCACGCAAGGATGTGCGCAAGCAAAGCCGCATACGCAGAAATCTGCTTAAGAAAATCTGCGTACGCAGGAGTCTACTTAAGCAGGTTCGCTAACGCAGCTTAGATCTGAAGCAGATCTGCGCAAGCAGTACTGTGTACAGTACACCCACAAAGTATTACGCCCGGCGGCAACGCCGGAAGGGCAACTAAACCTGACTGCATGTGAATCTCCGACTTTGTGCCCCGGTTTACCTGAAGCCCATACTCTCTCTTATTCCCACTTACTCCTCTCAATCAGCCTTCTCGTCGCCGGTTCGGAATGGCCAGTTCGGCTTGGATTGAGATTGGGGTTCACTAGACTCACGATCAGGAATGCGTCTACGTTGGGACACTTGATCACTGAGAATAATAAGCATTTTCATTTTATGATTGTTTCGCCCTCTATGTGTTACGACTGTCCCTTACTGCGTGATTCCCTCTCTAGAAGGCAATCATACGGCCAGGGTCGAAAATTCGCTTTGCAGATTCCTGGACAGCCTCGAAGCTCATGAACCCGCAGCTTTCGCTTTCCCAGTGGTTAGCGGCGGCAGCGAGCGACGCAAATCTTTTATCGCAACGTTGTTTGGGGCAGTGGTATAGTTTCTGCTGGTGCTTGGGCGAATTAAGATGCTGGTTCAACGAGTCAAGCCGCTCGAATAGACGCTTGCAGAGAAAACACTCGAAGGCCCCGGCGCTGGCATTCCAGGACTTCAGCGTCGCCGCAAAACCGCCCGAACCAGACCACTCAAGCAGCCTCTCGGTGAGGAGGCCCTTTGGATCCCTGCGTTTGACTGCCTCGTACACCTTCATCCGGTCCAGGGGGGCTTTCGGACATCCACCACACTCAAGATGATGGAAGACGCCTGCAGCAGTCACGTATGGCTTGTCGCAGAAATTGCAACGCATGTTCTGTCCGCGATGCACCTTGCTGTTGCGATGCTGTGGACGCCAGTTAGTTGCCAATAGCGAGATATGGGCCTAGGACGAACGTTTCTGATGCTGTTCTCGTCTTGAAACTCTCGATCGCATGCATCGCAGTAGAAGTGCACCATGACTTCGTGGTCTCGTAGTTCGTCCTCATCACTGAAGGCCTCAGAGCAGGAGTCGTAGTCGCAGTAATGCTCGGGCTCGTCTGACGAGATGGATACTGAATCTGCCCAGTGGCCGAGAGCAGTCATATGCTGGTCAACGGCTTGCTGACTGTTGAAATAGCGGTCGCAACTATCGCATTCGAAATCGGGGACATCATGGAATGTGGCAGCCACATGTTGGTCGCGAGACCTACAAGCAGGCCAGGTTCTCCAGCACGTACCACAAGCAAAAGCCATCAGACAATCGGGAGAGGAAATCAGAGGTAAAGTTCTGTGATCTGACAGCGCGGCTGGCAGCCGTTTTTTCAAGCTGCACAAAGGTGGTTTGGAGCTTTGGCGGCTTTCTCGCTTCTTCTAACCTTTAACCCCGCTCGTTGGGAGGGGCGTTGGGAGGGGGAGGGCAGTTTGCCGCTGGCGTTATCTGTAACAGAATGGGTCCAACGAGGCGTAGAAGTAATAGGTCAACAGGATCTTGATTGACATGGGTCCCTAGGGCCCCCGGGCCTAGCGCTCTATATGAATACCGTTCAAATCCGCATGCGGCAAAACCCTATTAATCTGTTTAACCCGTTTCCGGCCTCGGAGGCGCCCACGGACCTCGTGTTTCCATGGGCTTACGCCTCCTACGCACCCGACACCCCTCTGGGCATGGGCGCTCCGTTACACCTAGAACGTCGATGTGTTGTGTGAAGAGGAAGATGATTATGCTCCTAACTGTATCTTCTCGGGCTGCTTGATCATTATCTTGGTCCTTTGGTTTGGAGGGGTGGGGTTCGAATGAACCAAGACGGTAGGGACAGCTTGTACCGTCGAAGCGACTTGACTGAAAGTGATCTCCCAGCGGGGGCTTCCTATTCCGGGTCTGGAAGCCGGGGGTTGGGTTGTTACAAATATTTTACAAGGGGTTACAAAGTAGCAGATCTCTTCCTTGAGTTTATCAAAAATTGGGGTTTGTAAGGGTTTGTTCGAATATTCGTCGACACACCTTCAGGGGTCAATCGTGATGTGTATTGTGCTTGTCCTTGCTTAAGGCCTGTCCGTGTCCCTTATGCGCCTCCTGCCGGCGTGTTCCCT
>WIGM01001160.1:0-12060 GCA_014235935.1 Colletotrichum musicola
GTCATGGCTGCGAAGGGGTGCGATGGACTCATTGTGAAGTTGGCGAAGGATCTTGTGCAGGCTGGGATTTTGAAGGTACCCAAGGCCGGGGGCACGATAGCGGGCGGGGAGGTTTTGATGAGGAGGGATGTGCACGAGTGGTTCTGAGATGGTATTTTGACGACATTTTGCTGAATGAAGAGTAATGTTAATGCAAAAGTTATGGACTTTCAGATCGTCTATCGACTGGTTCTATCGACTGGTTCGACCCATGTTGACCGTGGCTGCGGTGAAACATCTTGGTACGACTGCTCCATCCAAGAGGCACTGATTCACTAGCCCTGTTGGTGTTCATGGTTCAGGTTGATGGCAATAAGTGATGGTCAATTCTCGTACATGTTTGTCATACAAGAAGTCTACCGACTTTGAATTTTTATAGATCACAGGACAGCAATATTATTGGCTCAATAATATCCTCTTGAGCACCGCAACAACACCTTGATATCTCTAAACTCAGAAGAAAACACCGTTCGTTGCATGCATTTGTCCACTTCCAATACGCCATTAAAACCGAAGAAGAACCGTACCAAGTACGCCGTGCAATAACAGTCTAACTCCATACATATATATACCAAACGAAGAGTTAGTATCTGGGTCCCCGGGGATGTAATGGTGCCGGCCATGGGGACGCCGTCGACTGCGAGTTCGTTGTCATTCGGGTTGATCTTCTGCTTAGGGGTGATATGATATCTGCTGGATCTTCCTGTGGGCTGGCTGGAAGTTCTTGAGGTTGGGAGGATGAAAATGATGTGTGTCGAGGATCGAGTTGTGAGTTGATGTATGACCCGGCCTGGAATCCTTGGTGAGATTGAGGGTCGATTGGGGAGGGCGCAAAGTTGCCTCGCGGTGAGATGAGCCTGTGGATGTAGTTCTGCTCTTCAGCAGAGTTCCGCATCGTTGGCACTGGTGAAATGCCTGGTGAAGTGGCTGGAACCAAGCTGTAGCGCATGATGTGATCAATGTCGCGGCAAAGACTTCCGAGAAACATCTTGTAGATGTCACCTTCCGCGTGCTCGGTATCGATGAGGTCGCTACATCTTGAGTCAGCTTCGCATTACGAGTAATGGGGCCGCATGAAGATATACTCACGGACAGCCGTAATACTTCATGTCATCATCCAGCCGTCTGAGCCTTTCGGTTGCCTTGGAGTCGTCTCCAAACTGAACAAATTGTATAGTCACAGGTTTGATCTCTGAGATGTCCTGACGACCATGATTCTGCCCTGGCGCGATGTAGGTCAAGTCTCCGTGTAGGTCCCTCAAGTTATGGAATGCAGATCGGAGGTAAAAGTCCAGGGTGTGCTCGTTGTGCATGCCAGGCCAGATTCCGTCGGTCAGAACGATGATGGTCATTTTGCGCGGTTGAATCTTGGATCTTGAAGTCTTCGCTCGCGTGTAGGTGTTGATGATGCGCTCTAGCTCAGGCAAGATCGTCGTTGGGCAGGGTAACGAGCCTTTCTCATCCGGCTCCGCTAGTTCCATCGCTTTGGTGAACATTTTTACCGACTGCTTCCGAGACTCTTTGATGGAAGCTTTGGGGTTCGTGTCCGGGTTGGTAAAGTACAGCTCCATTCCATCGTCGTCGTATCCCAGAGCCCTCCACACGAGAACTTCCAGGAGGTCTGTGGCTTGCGTCCACCAGGTGGACATGGTCATTCCATTGTCCACAAGGAAAACCTGGCCAGTATTAGCGAATTGATTATTGAGAATGCAACGACTGCTTACCATGTCTCGATCTTTGAACTCGTCCTGAAGACGCTTATCCAACTCCTCCAGATGATCGTCTTCGGAAGCGATCCCTCGGACAGTCGTTTGCTTTTTGGTGATGATCGAGCTGAAGCTTGTGAGACTTGGTTTGTACGTGAGGCCCTTCTTCTTGAGCTCTTGCTTGACCTGCCCAACTTTTATCGGCCTACGGTACTGTGCCTCTGGCTGCGGAGGTTGCCAGGGTCTCTGCGGACTGTGAGACCCGGTTATCGGGGGCGGATATAAGTGAGTTGGCATTGGCGTATCCCCCTGGGGCACACTGTATCCTTGAGAAAAGTTCCCATCTAGTGGGAGACCGTAGTTGGCCGTGTTGATACTAAGGGAGGGACGTGGTGACTGCATCTGGGACAATCCCGGCTTTCGAGAGCGCTGCGCAGTCGGTTGAATTGCTTCATTGAGCAGCTTCTGCCTGCTTTCGAACTCAACCTCAGCTGGTGGCAGACTTAGTGCGATGAGGCGCTTGGTTGCATCATCGACTTCGACTCTCTTGAATCCGGAATGCTGATCGTAATCTCGCTCCACCTTCAGGTCGATGTTCTGGAGCAGATTTTGCAACTCGCGAGGTACCTGAGTCTCCAAGGCGCCGTGACTTCCCAAGATCCTCCTGAACTCCTGGCATACAGCTTTGGCTCCCCATCTGCTCTCTCTAGCCACAAGCATGTGGTTGTCCACCATGTCGAGAATTGTGGCAGTGAACGTGTCCGTCTTTCGGGCTGCTTCGCGGATATATACGTGCCAATCAGAGATTTCTGGCAAAACATATTCGCCGTCGTGAAACACATCGCTCATGAGTCTCTGGGAGTTGTAGATGGCCTGGCGACGGAGTTCGTTGTAGATGAGGAAGCCTTGTTTCCCTAGTACAACGTATGTTGCTGCGATGGAAAGCACGCAACCGAATGACCAGACGTCGCTCTCTGGCGTAACACATGATCTCGTGTCACTACGGCCGTCCAGGTAGGCGGCTTTCTCGGGCGCAGCTAACTCAAACGTCAGAAGAGGGGGCTATGATAAAGTAGAGGCGTGGCCTGGTCCCACCGTAAGTTCTTGTGCCGCCCATCGATTTTGAATTCGGTATCCCTGAGGTACTACAAGACTTCAGCAGCATGCTAGCCTCGCCAGGGTCTGCCAGTTTGAACTGCCCGTTGACCCGAAGTATGTTCTCAGGCTTAATGTCGCCGTGCCATCTAAGAAGCCAACAGTCAGCGTGTATATGAGAAAAGAAAGACCGTCACTGTGACTCACGTCAGGTACTCATCCCCATCGACAACAACCGTGTGAAAGGATGCTAGGGTACGGGAGATCTCGTACATTGACTCCCAAAACCCTTGTATCTCGTCGAAAGATATTGGCGGCGATTCCTGCAGAATGGCTTCGTAGAAATCGAATTCGGCCAGCTCTAGAACAATGTTGTAGTACTCTTGCATGCCAGCATTCTCGACAAGCTCAAAGCTTTTGAACCACCCGATGTACCGAATCATGCCTTCCTTGTGTTCAAGGTTTGAGAAAATATGCTTTTCATTCGTGAAATGCTCGGACTTGTGTGGCATGAACTGTTTCAGAGCAAAACGGTATCTCTGATGGGTTGAGGTTAGCGGTAGTTCTTGAGACTTCTGAAGGGAAAACCCACGTAGCCCTTGCTCAAGCTGCCTTCCGGCACCTTTTCCTCTCTTTTTATCCTAGCAGATGCCATGAGCATCTGCAGTTTCAATCCAACCATTTCTTCTGGCACATCAATCGCGTACAACGCCGCCGTATTTTCTTTTGGGCCTTTGCCATCGCGATAGGGTGTGATTTTCTCTTTCCGAGAAAATGGACTGATGCTGTCGCGATATATTTGGCCCATTCCCAACTCGAAAGGTATTGGGCACCAGGCAAATTGCTGTCGATAGAACCTGTCATGGAAATCGGCGAATCCGGGCGGGGGGGCGATGTTCCTTTCCAGGACGGAACGCTCAATCGGGAGGGTCTTGAGGCCGAGATCCTTGAATAAGTGAATTGCTGACGGTGCGCCAATGTCGAGCAGTGTGTAAAATACCGAGAGGCAGTCATTGTAATGAGACCTCTTCATTTGCGGTGGCCCAAAGCCGTCCTGCTGTCGATATGCGATCTTGCCGAGCCATTCCAGGAGATCGGCGCACTCCATGTTCCGGGGGCATTTTGGTGATGGTCGCTTGACCCTCGCGGTGACGTTGTTCACCAGAACAAATTCTTGGCCACATGCTGATGTTCTAGTCTCTTGTTTCCGAATATTGCGGAACTCCCGAAGCGCGAGGTCGAATTGTCGGGTGATTTCTTGATGGTCTAGGCTCATCGTGGGTAAATTGTTCGGTTTTGGTAGAGGATAACAGGACCAATTGAGTAGAAGTAATCACTTAGGTATCAAGAGCGGAAAGAGGCGAGGTACGTTGAGTGGTTGCCAGAGGTCAAGTTAACGTATGCTTGTCGTAGTCGGAAGCTCGGAGATTCAAGAGGCCGCCAGGTGAACAGCGATGTAACAGTGCCAAGAGCGAGAGAAAATGATGGAAAGAGGACCCGGACGCTCGTCGAGATGGAAGGGGGTGGGCAGCCCGTACATGCCCATAAATATGCGGCTGATGTGAAATGGCACCAGCCTCAGCAGATCAACAGAAGTAGTCTAGTAGCAGACGTCAGACTAGGTACCCCATCTGCCTTGTCCAGTTGAGAGAATGCAGCGAGACAACACGGGGCCTGAAGATGGAAGTCAACAGCCTTGAGCTTTCAAAATGATGTCCATTCCCCTCAACTCTCAAGGAGCCAGCTACTCTTTGGATTCTCCCAATCTCAGTCGGTCTGTTCATGTTACTTGAAGATTGTTGGACGAATCCCTAAAGATGGTATGTGTAGCTTGATAAGGAAGGGAAATGGAGGGGTAAGACTCGAAGAGAGAGACACAGCTGCATGGCACACCGTCACTTGATGGTTGCCACTATGTAGGGCTGGCAAAGGCCTGCGGATCAGAAGGCGATCTTCCCCCCCATCCCAGCATGCCGAGCCGTATGTATTGGTTCCCCGGTCTCCCGCTTGCCGCCCGCGTGGGGAGGCGGCAGCCGAAACTTATTGAATGGATCCCTTCTTGGCTACACATTGAGTCTGCGTTCGTCCCATTGCGGTCGGTCAGCATGCTTGCTTGATGGCATGCCGTAACAGCACCGGCCTCGTGGAAGAAACGACAGATGGTCGGACAGTCCCACGTTGTGAGCCGATGGATCACCAACCTTACCCTTGCCCATCGCCGTCTCGAACACGCCTTTGGACACTGCAGGTAGGCCATGGAAGGGCATGCCGGCTGCATTGTGCTTGTCATCTTCAGCCCCAAATCCCTACAAGGCGACCAGGTTGCCTCGCGTCAGCCTGTCCCAGCCCTGAAAGACCGGTCACGCTGGGGTCGTCCGCCTGCTGAGGTGACACAGCATGGGGCTATTGAATGCCACAGGGCGTTCATTTGAAGTTCAAAAAGAGCAGGAATCCCCAATCCTCGGGATTAAGCCCAGAGATGGACTTGTACTGCACCATTTCAATGAATCTTACCAGCCGTTCTGCCGAACAGGCAACTTCGCCTCAGTCAACGAACGCCTCGGGCATGCTTTGACCGACAGCCTGCCTCTACAAGTATCCGTACATATTCCTTTGTAGTCTCACTGCCCCCGCTCACGCGCTCTTGGCTCGGAATGCCTCGAAAGGCTTTCACCTGGAGAAGGCAAAGGCCCGAGGATGAGATCCCACCACTCCCACGGACAATGTCATTGCCACCGCCTCCCCGCGACTGGGTCGAGGTAACTGTTTCGGCGTACAATTTGAGATGGGTTGACCTCCGACATTGGCTGCTGGAGATTTTCAAGAGCAGCAACGCCGAGTTCAATGAGAAGCAGGTTAGACACTCCCCATTCTCCAGTCTGCCATTGTGGCAGGGGCGTTGACTCATTCCACGAAAACAGACTCTTTACGAGGATGAGTTTTACTTTTGGGCTCCCAGATATTTGACCGAGGTATTTGCTTCACACTGATTTGGGGAAGAAAAGCCAATACACCTCGCTGACTTGTTCCAGGAGGAATTATTGACCATTGATAAAAGCTTGCGCGTGAAGACCGAGAAGGACAGACAGAGGCAGAATGATCGACGAGCTAGAACGCCCGACCATGGCACGCAAATGCGAGACAACCACGAATTTGAGGACTGATGGGGTTCGGTTTCACTTGTGGCACGGTGTCAAGCGGAATTATTATGGCAGTTAATCGATACCATCTTGACCTTCTTGTACCACCCGCCTTGAGTGCAACGCACTCACCAGCCGGTCTAGGTAGAAAAATAAATCGCTTTGTCAGATTTTCACGGGCGGAGGGAGGCAAAACGCCGTGGCGAAGCAGGCTGCCCTGCCCTCCCCTCCCTCTTCTCTGGCGCTTACTGTTGGTCACGGTGCAGCACATGCGTCGCTGGATGATTGGTCTCGGTGAGACACTGCTATCTGCCGTGCTCAACCCCTCCAATGTGCCTAATTTGCTACTTCATTTGCCGAGCTAGAATGCCCAGCCGTCTGCCTGCCTTGGGTGGCGGTCGTTGACCGGTCAGCGAAGTAAGGGGCTTCGCAAAGTTGGCTGTGGCTGTGTCGATAGCTCCCCTTTCTCATAAATGAGATAGCCCTCAAGCTTCTGCCGCTAGACCGGCATTCTGGGACTCTTGCATCCATCATATGCGAGACGGAAGTGGGCCAGATCTTACTTTTCAGGTCTTCTAGCGCCGCGATGGCTTCATTCACACATTTTACAGCAAAATACAACGACTGGGGCCAGTACCCTTTCAATCACACATCCGCCTCTACATACGGCGAAATTGCTCTTCGTCAACACCGGGAACGTCTGTGGGAATACAGAGGACGTCTATTCGTACCCGGAAAAGAAAGCGCACTTCCGGTGAGAGACATCTCGGCCTCTGGGAATGTCAGCAAGGTCAATATTCGTGGCAATGATGAGCTGGGAAACTTTCTTCACCGAGGTACCACGGAGGCAATAACGGACGGGTCAGAAGGAAATGGGAGTATGTCTTGCAAGAAAGACGAGAAATGCCGCTTTGTGTAAGTGCGGTATGGTTGAAAATCCATGCAGTCCTGTCCCTTCGCAATGATCCGGAGAAGCTAACTTCTAATAGATTTCTCTGCGCAGAAAGCGCCGTAGGGCCCCTGGAGCTAAGTGCCACAATGCTGCTACGGCTCCTGAGTTTCTACCAAGTCATGCCGCACTACTTGGACTTCCTGTACGTCTATGCGTCACCACATGGCAAGGATAGGGAGCTTCATTTCAGCGGCTTCAGGACTGAGAAAGCTCTGATCAATCCTCCACTGGGAACGGACATCCCAGAACTGGGTCGAAGCGGCAGAAAGTACCAGCTCTGCTACAACCTGAAGACTGCTGCATCAAAAGAAGATGGAACTTGGAAGATCCGACAGGCCGCTATTCATCATCAATTTGATGTTGGACAGGGCATCCAGCTTTGGTTGGTCGGCGATCCTCATGCCGCGATCAAAGACAGAATTGGTGAACTCTACCCAGAGCAAAACATCTACCCCACCAGTTTTAGTACCATGGGGCAAAGCTTCAAGTCTTCCATGGAAATTCATTTGGTATACGCACGGTGGGCCACATCTGAGTGGAGATGGAATGTCAAATTCCTTGAGGACGTTGCACAGGACCTTGTAAGTGCATGATATCTAAAACTGAACGTGGGAAGAGCCTATCGAACCTAACCGAACCTAGACTCTCACAGCTGCTCTAGTAAAGGAGAAGAGTCACATAGAGTCGCTAGACCCAGGATCTCTTGGGGGCGTGCAAAGGTGGGAGGAAAAGACAAACGATACAATCATGGCTATGGAATCTAACGTCAGTATCATGGCACTGCTACAACGATTCTACAAGGGCCTCGTCAGGGACGATGATTTCCCAGCGAAAGAACGGCAGTTCTGTCTCCGAGCAGTAAAGGACTTCTCATTCCAACTAGAAGAACTCACCTGCGAAACTCAGATGCAGATTTCCAGGGCGAAGGTCCTCGTCAAGATCGTAGCAGACAGGAAGACTATCGTAAGTGCGAAACATCTCACTGTACTCGCATGGGCTTTTCCGAGCATATCATTAACCTTGGATTGTCGCAGCTCATCCAACACCTGCAGACGCAGAGCGCCCTCATCTCCTCAAAGCTAACCGCCAGCATGTACGAACAAGCAGACCGCAGCGCAATGGAGGCCATTGCGGTTCGGATCGTGACTATTGTGACCCTTATTTACCTACCGGCAACCTTCTCTAGCGTAAGTAGCAACCTCCCACAAAGACCCGCGTTCCCGTCTTTATCTAAACAAACGATTTCCAGACGTTTTTCAGCACGGATGTGGTCAAATATCAGGATGGGGAGAAGTTCTCTTGGCTAGCACTCGCGCGGTTTCTTCAAGTGACTTTACCGCTCATGTTCTTTACGTTCGTCCCTGCTGGCTTATGGTTCTGGCTTGAGTCGCGCAGACGCTCTAAAAAGTCTCACGAAACGAAAAACTATTTTGGCGACTTTTTCCTTCCAAAGAGCGAAAGTTCTTCTCAGTGAGAACACATTGCGGGATATTCATCTGCTAGAAGTGTATCACATTGAAGTTCTTGGGGCTTCGAAAACTCGTGCTGGTATTTCTTTTCCTCTCGCGAGGTGTAAATAGCGGTATTTGGTGTCGAACAGATGATGCAGTCGATGGCTCTCCTCTGCGTCAATATGGCATAGATTAGTTAACAGCAATAGATTAGGTTTAGAACGGGACGTGAAGAGCAATGGTATAGGGCATGGATGGATGCGAACCGTTTCCAGCCCAGAAACGTTCTTGCCGGACAGCCAGGGAGTCGCAAGGATAGGTATTCGCGGCTCAGACGCTTGCCAGAACAGGAAGGCGTGTAAGTTTAGGTAGGAACTTTTGTTTCCTCGTGTCATTCTGTCTCCGGGACCGAACGAACCAAACAGGAGTTCTTTCAGACCAAAATAAGCGGCTACCGGAGACCGATAGCCGACATATCCAGCTCGGAAGGTTAGAAAGGTTCTGCGTCACTTTTCAGCATATCACTGTTCGGCCTAGAGATTGGACCTCGAGAGCCACAAAAGCGTATTCGAGACGTAATCACAGATCCAGGTCTGCATGTGTGTATGTGTGGCACGTCTCCGTTGGTTGGTATTCAAGTCCCGCAAGCAGAGACCCCCAGACTCCTACGCTACCTTTCTCTTCTTCAACAACCCAAATGCCCCAACGGTAGCGGCCGTCATCGTAGCGCCCACGAGTATGATAAAGTCCCGCCACTTCCTTGCGCCGTACTCTCCCGGCTTCAATCCCACATGGTCGCTGCCCTGTAGAACCGCGGCAGCGATGTACCCCGAAGCGACCCCGATGATGCCACGGGTGAAGAGCAGAGCCCCGGAGACGAAGAGCTCCTCGGTAGGGCGGCCAGGGTCATTGACGACAACCGCGGCCATGTGACTGCGCAGCACCATGAAGCTGAACGCGAAGGCGCCGAAAAGTATCGACGTAACTACCATGGTCCAGTAGTCTCTTCCCAGGCCCCAAGCCACGAGCACGGCAAAGCTGCTGACGAGGGTACTTAGGAGCATCGGGATGAGGGGGCCGATGGCGTCGCTGGGATCAGTCCAAGTTAGTAAAGCGGGTTTACGGTAAGAGTGCATACTCACGTAAGGGCGCCGATGGAAATCTGCCCAACGATCCCAGAAAGCGATAGGAACGTGACGATCAAAGCCCCCTTCTCCGGCGAGACGCCCAGGTCGGTGGCGTAGCTCGGGAGGTAGTTGGCCGGTAAGTTATTTGCGAGACTCTGGAGCGTCATGGACACCACAAACAGCCAGAAGACGGGTTTCTTGAATACCCTCCGAGTCGATGAAGGCATCTGGGAAGCTACTACTGCTGCCTCCGCCTTGCCATCGCGTCGGTAGCGGGCGCAGAGAATGCCGAGGGATATAGCGACGCCTGCGAATACCGCCCATCCGATTAGTGTCATCCTAGGACCGAAGCGCTTCAGAAGGATGGAGAAGATGGGCGAGAGGCCCACTGCGGCGATGTTCGGAGCGCCGAAGCTACGGACATCAGTCTCTGACTTCGCTCGGTGATGAAAATTCCTCGGCGGCAACGTACAGTATGCCATTGGCAAGGCCTCGGCGCTTCGAAAACCACTCGTCCACAAAGGTCAGACAAGGGGCGAAGAGAAGACCACTCGAGAGGCCATAAATTAGCCCCTGGTTCATGATCACCTGAATTGCCTTTGCGGACGTGAGCAGGGCCGTCTTAACGCATACCTCGTGGTATGTACTTGCTGATGTCGAGAAGGCCGCGCCGATGGATGACGCCATGACCATGAGCATGCCGCTCCACATCATGTCAGTCTTGCAGTGGGGGTATGCTGTGATGATCTTGAGCAGAAACAGCGGGAGAGTTTGGAGCAGCCCCTAAGGCTAGGTCAGCCAGCCGGCTTATATGGGGACCACAAGGAATTGTTACTTACGATTACCAAGAGGCCTGTAGAGGCCACAAGCTGGTTTCCATCGAATGGGGGCGTCTTGAAGTAATATTCTCGAAAAACGCCTTGGGTAGCGCCGAAGCCTGACATGGAAGATATTGGGTTAGCACGCGCACACGACTTGAAATGATAAGCATGGAGCATGCCTACGTACCCCAGGTAGCCATGGCAATGACCGAGACGGCGATGAGGCTGGCCCATGCCGCCCTCCCACGATCGCGGGGTGGGAGTTCGTCTTCAAACTCCTGTCCTTCGTTTTCGAAAACAGGGGCATCGGCCGGGATGGGTGCAATATCAAAGACCCTCCCGTTCGGTGCCCGGTTGTCCATGGCCGACTTCATCGTGGCCCGGGGTGCGAAAGATCCTGCTTGAGGCTGTGATTGAGCGTCTTTCGAGAAGGAGGTACTTTGATAGCGAGCGTATCGCTGGACAGTAAGTACGGCGATTGGGAGCCCGTCTCCTTGAGGAAGTTGAATTTGGAGGGATGTTGAAATTGCTTCATCAACAGACACAACCTGAAGCATTGCACTGCATATGACTCCCACGCTGAAGCGTCTAGATTGGCTGCTTAGGCCGGCGCATTCCGAGGCTCTGAAATCTCCAAATCTGTCATCCCCTGTACAGGTAGCGGACAGTGATAAGAGATAATCAAAGGACCTTCGAGCATTGTTAGTGTTGCTGGGAGTCGGTGAGTTGGCAGCCCGCGGATATCGCCCCTTGGCGACGGCATCAACCTCCGGAAACCATGGCTGGGCACTCCAACACTGTTTTGGAAAGACAGAAGTTCCGTTCGCCGTTCATTTGGCGATTCAACGATCCTCATTGCCCTAGATTGAGAAGAACATCGTAACGAGGACAGAGGCGTAGTCTTTCTCATACCAATTGACTCTTGATTTAGCACGCAGGCTGTGAGACTGAATAGGGCACTTGCACCCATTACGCGCGTAGGCCTTCCTGCGACGTTGCTTGCTGACAATCGGCTGGTGCGGAGGGGAAAGTAGCCAATATTTGAGATCATCAGACGGAGAAGACGGACTTTTGGAATTTTATCGCCGATGACATGGCGGAATGACAGAGAAGAGACACTTTGGGTGCGTCGGGCCCGAATTTCGGTTTAACGCTGAAACTCATGACGTTTCGATACGAAAAAAGATTGTCCACAACAGCACCTGACTTGTATTAATATAAAATATCAAACCAAGGCCGAGCAAGATGTTTGTTGATTATGTAGGAACTATGTAGCCGCCGTGTACCGCGCCAGATCTTTGGAAGCCGCCTCATACTCTTCTCCAACCACCTCAGCGTGGCGCGGAGATCGAGGAGTAACGGAGCAGGGGAACGGTAGGGGGCTTGAGTTGAACCCGTCAGAATAAGCAAAACTGTGAGAGTTAGGTCTTGTTGAGCAATAGTTTCAATGTTCCAGACCAAAGTTGACTTACATGTTAACGTCTTTGTCCCTGCCTTTGTCATCCACTGCTGGGGTCACCGCGAAGCCCCAGAGAATGCGAGCAATGTTTAGTGCCACGGAAGCAGACCCGAGGTGCATACCGGGACAGATACGACGGCCCCATCCAAAAGCGCTGTGGCCGAAAGTTCCAGGATACTCACGGTTGTCTAAAAAGCGTTCAGGCTTGAACTCATGGGGCTCGGGGAAGTCTGAGTCGTTGAGGTGAACTGACTAATGTCAGCACTGAGG
>WIGM01001161.1:0-12046 GCA_014235935.1 Colletotrichum musicola
CATGGCGCTGCCGCTGCTCCAGCAAGCCGTCGCCCGCCACATCCGCGTCCTCTACGTCCCGACGGTCGCCCACCTGCGCGCCAACCTCGCCGTCTTCTCGCCCGCGGACTCGCTGACGCCCGCTCCGCCGAACCTCCCTCCGCCAGAGAAAGGGAAGCCGCCGGTGCTGCTCGTCTACGGATTCCTGGACCTCCACCGGGACAGCAGCGAGTGGAGCGCCCAGGGCATCGGCAGCTCGGCCGCGGTCCTCGTGGAGGCCGCCCTGAGGACCGGGTACCGGCCCGTCCTTGTGGAGCCCGAGGGCGCGGGCGGGCACGAGAGCTTCGGGGCCGTCCTGCGCGACGACGCGCCGGTGCTGAGCGGGAGCTCGAGGAGGGAGGAGGGCGGCTGGACCGGGAGGACGGTCGAGGTCAGGAGGGTGCTGGGCCGGTGGTTTCGCTTCCAGGAAGGGCGTTGGGACATTCAATGGCCGTGCGAGGAGGGGCCAGTCTGACGGAAGGCACAGCAGATCTAGTTGGGACGCAGCAGCAACAGCGCTTCTTCTTTTGAGCAAGTCTCATCGCGGTAATAGCCCTGAATAATTAGAGGTGTCCTAAGCATTGAAACCCCCCTAACTGGACACATTCATATCTCCCTTCCCAACACCAGAAACGCCGAACCCGTGGTATCTCATGCCTTCGTAGAAACAGACCAATCATGAAGAACAGGGGGAGGAAAACCAAAGTCTCAGATGGCCTGCTCCATCTCGGTGATGTACAGCTTGATGTGGGAGTCCATCTTGAGAAACTCGTCGTAGGCGCTGTGGATCTCGTTTTCGATGTTCTCCTTGAGATCCAGCATCTGGCCACCAAGTCAGTGATAGTCGCGGAGAGGGTTCCCACAATGCGTTACGCACCTTCTTCTCCGTCTGCTCGATGCGGACTCTCCGCCTTTCAATGTCCTTGCCCTTCTCGTTCCGCTCCTCGGTGAGCTTGCGGTGGACGGCGCGAAGCTCCTCCATCTTCTCCTTGGCCTCCTTGGCCTTGGCGGAGCTCTGCTCGCGGAGCTTCTCCGTGCGCTCGTTCCACTTGAGCAGCTGCCTCTGCAGCAGGGCCTCGGTCCGCTCGACCTCGCGCACGTTATTACCGCGCTCCGAGAGGGCATCCCGCTGCTTGGCGTTCTTGAGGTTCTCCTCCTCCTCCTTGGCCAGCTCGACGCCGATCTCGTCCAGGATCTTGATGCACGAGGCGACGTCCGTCGACACGACGGTGAAGGAGTCGGTCGAGGTCTGGAGGGCGCGCGAGCGGCGGTCGAGGGAGTCGATGTGCGCCTTCTCGGCGTTGAGAGCGTTGCTGAGCTCCGTCAGGCTGGCCTGCAGGGCCGAGGGGCTCTGCATGACGTAGGGCCGCAGCTTCTGGCTCTCCTGCTTGAGGGCCAGCTTCTGCGCCGTCTTGTCCTCGAGGGCCGTGGTGAGCTCTGTCTTCTTGGCCTTGGCGTCCTCGAGGCGGGCGGCGACGCGCTCCTGGTTCCGGCGCAGCTCCAGCAGCCTCTGCTTCAGGTCCTCGTTGCGCAGCGTCTTCTCGCGGACCTGCGCCTCCATGGCCTTGCGGTTGCGCTTCATCTCGACGAGGCGCGACTCCATGTCCTGGTTCTCCGAGTACAGGCTCTCGATGCGCGCCTTGGTGGTCTCGGCCTTGTTGAAATGCTCGTCGATGACGCTCGTCTGCGACTCGCGGAAGCGCACAAAGTTGATGAGGTAGCTGAAGATCTTGACGAGGCGGTCGTGGGAGGGCTTGTACAGGTCGTTGAAGCTGAAATCGTTAATTCCACACTCGGCTAGTAGGCGGCGCAGGGAAACGTAGAAGCCCATCAGGTTGCGGGTGTCCGGGGGCACGACGTCCGAGTACTCGCCGCAGATGTCCTCGGCGGCGGCGCGCATGGCGGGCTCGACCGTCTCGCGGGTCGCGTTGAGCAGCAGCTCGGCGAACCACTCGAAGATCATCTGGACCTGCAGGGGGTTGGGCTTCTGGAGGTCGGCGACGGCGAAGGGGATGCCAATGTCTGTTATGCAGCCGACAATCTCCTTGTCCGGGAGGCGCATGAACGCGTCGGCCTCATCTTCTTTCTTGCGGGTGTTGCGCGACTGGGTCTGCGAGGTCGGAATGATGCTCATGCGCGGGTTGTACGACATGTTGGGCAGCGTCGAGGGAGGTCGAGGTTCGCGCTGGATTGTGAGGTTCCCGTAGTAAGGGAGAGGAGTGCGCTGCGCTTCGATGTGACGCCGGGTTGCGAGAGTCGAGGTCGGTCGGCTGGGTTGGTTGAAATTTGGTCGGGCTGCGGTCGCGACTTCCTGACCTAGAGACCCCTCGCTGTAAACAGAAAGTACTGTCGGCCGGTGGTGTTGCTCCGCCAACCCTCCAATGCCCAAGTACCTAGGTACCTCGTGCTCCACCTTAGGTAATTCCATCTGCATTTGCACCACGTGATACAGTCAGCACGTGAGCATCGAGTTCACTAACGAATGCATACCCGGGCTATTCCCGTCCACGCCAGAACAGCCCCAAGTGACAACCCAAAGTTGGCGACAACCGCATTGCCTCACCACAAGCACCAACGGAAACAGAACTCGACTCAACGGCAGGAAACCTTACTTGCTACAACTTGCAACATGGAAGTATCAGTAAATCTAGATTCCCGGACGAACTTTTCTGCATCCCGCTGCGATGCAGACAGCCCAAGTCCGGTCCGAAGGAAGGAGTTGGGGCGACCTCAAAGCGTCAGAACGACCTATGCATCTATCCCTCGCTGTGCCACGGAGCACTCTGCTCCTCCACGGAGAGCCGCAATTAAGATCACGTATCCGCACAGATTGCCTCCATCCACAAATTCAAAATATTCCGTGTCACCGGACCAGGATGTCGGGAGCGGACCAAAAAGTCCAGGTCCAGGTCCAGGTCCAGAGCCATCGGCAACTGCTGGCTACCCTTCCTTGCGGCGGCAGATGACCTTGTTCCATCGCCACGGCTTCATGCTCGGTTCTCTCGAGGCCAATTGGACCGCTGGCAGTTGCTAATCTCAGGCCGAACGGGACATAGATGAGCAGATGAACACACCCTCTCCCCGACTGCGATCTGCGTTGGACCCCAGCACGTTCCCAGCCCGTTCCCGTCGTTTGCCCACATGGCATCTAAGCATCTCCACGCCTGTCTTCTTTCTCCTTTTGCCTATGTCCAGTGGTCCACCTCGGGTTGATACCACAGGCTATGGACGATGAACTTCGTCTCCTATGGCTCGTCAAAGCCGCTTCGCTTCGGACCCAGACTCATTTCGAAAATGACGGACCACCGCCCCCTTCTAAAACATTCCTTCGCGTGGACGGTCATTGGTTCAAAAAGAAAAACCTCCTTAATGACAGAGGCCCCGAGCGTGAAACGGCCTGGAACTGCTCTTTGGCATGTCCCGGTCTAGCTTGCCCTTCAAGGGAGCAACCGACGACACTATCAGACGAAAGGGGTTATGTTCGACTCTTATTGGCCATCCACCCACGTCTTGAAATCTGCTCTGACCTCGCTTGGTGCAATGGTTTGGACCGCGGTTGCGCGGGCAGAAGAAGAACAGACCTCTGACCTGCCAAATCCGATGCTGACTGCCGCGCTGACGTTCAAGCGCTCGCGAAGAACCCCTAGCCTCGGGGACCTGGATTGACAATCCGAGAAGAGCAAATCATCCGATGGACGTCCGCGGGTGACGTGCATCCCTTGGTGGCGGGCTCCACGCAGGATCCAAGGATGACAGGAGGCATCAGCGGCATTACCGGTCGATATGACGATCCATATGTCAGCTCTACGCTACCTAATAGCTACGGATCGAAAGAGCAAAGAGCCTCTCGAACTGTGCTCCTGAACTCCCACACTCCGTGTCGACCAACCCTCGCAGTCGTGGTGTCGGCATGTCATTCTCCATTGTCCAGGCACCTCGTCAGGCTAATCAGAGAGGCCGCATTCTGGCCGGCCTCCGGATTGCGACGTCCGGTTCATTTGCTGACGAGAAAAGAGATGCAGCCCGGGCACCATGCACCAGCAACATTATTGGGGGGGCTTGCACTACGTGTCGAGTCTGACAGGCACCAGGGAAGCGATGCAGCGGCGGCCTGCAGCATGCACTGGGCCATCCAGGAGAAATTATGGCGGAGCACGACACGTTTGACAATATCTCGCATGCAACCGTTGGAAGGTCGCTCAATCGCCGCCGGGAAGGTATCACCACATGGACGCAGAGGCAGAGAGAGCTTGCTGGAAGTGGTGGAGTGAAGTGATTTACCGCCCCCAACAGAAGCAGTGCAAGAGAGGCCGCAGCCCCCTCGAGGGATGACGAAATTGCGCCGTGCAAGCGGCGAAGAGGAAGAGGGAGAGCAGCCCAGCAGCCCAGCAGCCCCCGCCGCCATGACGTTGTTATGGGACGCCAATCTTAATTTATCGCCCCAAGGAGGGCCATGGGCGACGACCTCGAACTTTCGAAGCCACAGCCTACAGCCCACAGGCAGTAATATGAATACCTACACTATAACACAGCGCGCGCCGTCCCACTCGCAGCCAGCCGTGCCGCAAGAGCTGCAGTAACAGTGCAGTGCAGGCAGGACGGAGCGCCGATACGACGTCCTGACTCTCCTAGATGGATGGAAGAGTGGCAGGGTTGCAGGGCGTCCTTGGTCGAATTCTGCCTCCAAGTCCAGTCCAGTGTGGCCGCCCCTGTTGGCCATGACATAATGGTCAAAACCTTCCGTCGCATCACGGTGAGAGAGCCGCCGGAAGGGGACTTGGGGTTCCAGGAGAATTATCCGGGCCAAGATATCACCTACGCCGTTGGTGCCGACGGCGAAGAGTGCAACGTCGAGAGGGACAAGCCGAAGCCGAAGCCTTGGTGTCGTAGGCCACGGTGCAACGCAACAAAGGGCAACGGCACTGGGGTCACGGGACGGTCATCCGACCACGGCATAAACCCACGATCTCATCACAAGTGAGAAACCAAATCCCGGGCGACGGGGGCACAATTCCAGGTCTTACAGTGGGCAAGTCGACGCCGGTGGGTGCCGGGCCCCGGGAAGCAGTGAGAGGCACTGTGGGCAGCAGCCCGCAGCAATACGGGCTTCAAGCGTCCTTCGAGCCACCAGTTCAGGGAGTTACGAACGAATACGAAGAAGAAAGAAAAAAAAACTGCTGCACCTGTGTGAGGATATTTCCACCAAGGCGACCTGCAGGCAGGTTCCCACCAGGCCAAGTCCGCACTTCGTACAGAACAGTGGTGAACAGAGTGCAGGTAGCGGGCCGATGGGTGCCTTGTGCCCGATACGGCCTCCGGCGCTTGTGGGCACGGGATCAGAAAAGTATTGGTGTCCCACTTCGCAGGTACCGATACTCCTGGGGTCCCTGGCCCAACGGCGTGATGCCCCTGTGCGCCCGACAAACACAACACGGCACGTTTGACGATGCATCCTTTGCACTCAACCCAGGAAGGGTTTAGCTGACGCCGAATATGGGGATTGGGGGCCGGCGTATAGGGCGTGTCCGTTTGACTTTTTACAAGCCGGATCCCTCCAGGCCACGCACGCAGCTGGAGCTGGGGTGCTGCCCAACGGAGGGCCAGCTGCGTTGCTGGTGACTGCTCTTCCTTGAAGCCTCATTGTCACCAAGGAGACACCAAACAGCCGCTTCCTCCTCTATCTGACGACACAGCACGCGGAGGCTCTCCAAGGACGCTATCTTTGGGACCATAGAGGTCAGGTGGTGCTTCCCCTTAATAGCTAAGCAGATTCGGTCGTGGCGCGCTCTCTTTGTGTGGTTGACTGGCGTCTATCTCGCCCATTGTTGGCTGTTTCCCCGGTCGATCCTCCGTCCGCGAACTGGCGGCGGGACGGCCGGTCTCCCGGTAGTTGAATGGTTGTCACCGTCTCCAACAAGCTACAGCCCGTCTAAGGGGACCTCCCGAGCTACGCTACAGCCCAGCGCACGCCTCGTCCTGTGCAACAGTCCGTGAGCCGAGCTCGGTGGGCAGACGGAGTGCGTGACAGGGACATGAGAGCAGACGGCGCAAGGAGGGACACAAGCCGCGGAGCAGTCGATGGCTAATAAACGCCCTCCTTGGTTCAGCAGGAACAGACGGCGTAAGAACTGCAGGTGATCAGAAGCTCAGAACTACACCACTCAGCAGCTACACTACGGAGTACCAGTAGACCAGCAACCATCAAAGGCAACCGCTGTCGGAGAGATGCCGGGCAACTATTACGGGCAGACCGTAGTTGCGCGTCCTATTTGCCGCTGGCTCGCTAGCAACCCATGAAAAGCTGCAGTGGATGAGGCAAGCCCATGAACATTGGAAGCATGGGCCCTACCTCTACCTATCCGCACACTAATAGTATAGTGCACGGAGAAGTACTATGTACACTATATTTTCTCCGTGAGTTCCTCACGCCCACGCGAGTCCGACCACAACAACCATGGGGATTGCTTGGGTCGGAACCAGGGCACGACCGATTTTGTTCCTCATCTGGCGCTTCGGTGGGCCTCGATTGGATTTGAGCCGGCTCGACGGGAGATTCTTGGTCCTTTTTCGGGGTCCAATATGTGGCACAGCAGGGAATAGCACCATGGAAGCACTATGGAGGTTTCCCAAACGAGGTCGTCTGGATATTGTCGCTGCCGACGATTTTCGATGGAGGCTGGCAAGCTGGAGGAGTGCTCGAGTCGGCGGCCCCTTGGGTTTCTTTCCCTCGTCTCCGGGGGGAACGATATGACTCAGTCGTCACGCGGGGACGGGGAATGGAACTCGATCGATCCCTTCCATCCTCCGGCTGGCACTGGGGTCCGCGATATGCGTACGGATGCTGACGATAGAGACGAGGGGAGGGAAAAAAAAACTCGAGAGAAGAGAGAGAGAGGTGGCTGCCGCAGACCGCCTCGGTAAGAACCGTTGCAAGTAGATGCAAGCAGGCCAATTGCGAGACTCAACGTTCGACACCGCATCCACCCAGTACCCATGCGCTGCTGTTGAGTGCTGACAGCTGTTCCTGTTCCTGTTCCTATTCCTGTTCCTGTATTCCGCAACTTCCTATTGAGCTGTTCTGCAGCCAACAGTGGAGCGCGCAGCGCCGACTACAGCTTGCAGCTTGCGAGAGAGAGGCACCAAAGTCTGGGCGCCGCTGTATTGTACGAGTTGGGGCCGGGATTATTAGTGTGAGAGCTCGCAGATACGGAACCGCAAGGCACAAGGCACGGGTACCTTGCCTTGCCTTGCCTGGACTCCTCCCACATCCCACTGGCGGCAACGTGGTGTACACTACATTGTAATAGGTACGGATGCTGCGGACACACGGCGTTTTATGCTTTCTTCTCGTTGCTTTCTGCTGCCCGTCCTCGCGCTCCAGGGCAAGGCACAGCAGGGCCAAGGCACAGGCGACAGGCTACGTAGTATACAACATGCTTCGGATACAGCAAGGCACGGAGGTCATCGGACCAGGGGGTGTCATGAATGATGAGACGACCGTTGGAAAAGCAGGATGGGCCGGAACCTTAACGAGCTTTACCTCGGATGCACAGCTTACCTTGGAGCACAAAACTGCCCCCACCGGAGCTGAGCAGCAAGATGGCAGGGTCAAGAGAAGGAAAGAAAGAAAAGAGGACAGACATAGATAGGCCGTGACAGGCGAGACAACGCAGGGCGACGATAGACCTGCCAGCAGCAAGACATGGAGACAGCGACGAGGCACTGAGACTGAGACATGGAGACGCCAGGGCGGCGGGACGGGCTGGACTGGGCTCACTCTGCAGGTGGCAACCGATCAAACAAAAGGGAACGGCGAGGAGAATAAGAAGTCAGGACTCAGAATGGACAGGAGAGCGCGTGGTGTGCTGGGAAGAAGCTGGACAGGTTCCACCCCCCCCTTCTCGACACTGGAGGAGAAAAACGTGTGACGACGATCAGAGCCCTATCCGCGTCCAATCGACGACATCGCCATGCCCCCTGCCGGCCAGAAGCCGCTGGCCTACCTCAGAGGCTCAGGCTCCCTCGCCGTCCCTCCCTTTCGCCGTTTATCTCACGGCCGTCCGCAAACCGGCACCGACAGGGAGCCGGAACACTCCCAACTCCTGACGGGATGGATCAGAAGCATTGCTGCATAACTCACCAAGCACGGCACACCCCGGCGAGTCTTGATCGTTCTCTCTCTATATGTGTCTCTCCTTTTCAGTTGCGCGCCTCTCAGCATCAGAGTTACCGTACTATGGCAACATTGGAAAGCCTGCCACGCACGCACGCACACGTCTTGATCTTGACGGGCAGTAAAAAGACAACGAGAGGCAGAGCCAAAGTCAGTGCCTACGGATACACTACTACACTACGAGAAACGAGAAACACGCACACCCCTCTCACACACCATCTTCAATGCACACACCCCTGACCCCTGGTCTACCCTTGAACTCTTCCCAACCCAAAAGCCAACCAGCCCTGGCCAACCCAACCGTCTTCTCCCGTTTTGGTCTGGTCTCGTCCCAAAGGACCCGGCTCACGCTCCCTTGCCCTGCCACCCAGTTAAGCAGCCCTATTCCTATTTGGTCAGCACCAGTGGTGTAGTGTACGTTACGGATACGTACCGGACGGCGAGCAGATGCGATGCTGCCACCAGTTCACCAGCAGCAGTCCAGCACCAGCACCAGTAACAGTTGAGTCCAGCTGTGCCAGCCAGCCAAGCAACGAGGAGAGAGATGTGCCATGTACTCTACTCGCAAGAGTGAGTGAAGAGTACGGATACCTTGGAAACGCGCACCCAGCACCAAGGAAAAGAGGAAAAGAGGAAAAGGTCCGTCCCCCCCAGTCTCTGCCGTCCAGCCATTCTGGTGTATCCTGATTGTTCCCCTGGGTCCCGGTTCGTCATTCCATCATTCTCCAGCCGTTGCTTGCCACTTTGCATAGCATATGACCGACTCTTTGTGTGTGTCCGTCCCTCTTTTTCTTCCACTCTGGACGTATCGCATCTACTACAGTACTCCGTACTTGCTCGCCTCTATTACATTACTGCTATTACTTGCTACTTCCTTGCTCCATCCCGTGGTTCTCCTCCACTCGCTTTAACAGTTCAATACGGTCCGGACCTCAGGCTCGCCGCTCCAAACCCATATTTACCGCTGCACAACCCTGGATCCTTCCTTCTTTAAGCAGACAAGCCCCCCGTATTGCTCTCGCTCGCTTGGATTGCCCGCCGCTCGCCTGGGCGTTTCGTTTGGCTATCGCCGCTTGATCATTGCGACGCAGGTGGCGACTCATTACACTACGGTTGAGAAGAGAGAGACACAGACAAGAGACGGAGGCACAGCACGGCCAGAGACAACTTGGCATTGAGATCTAAACGAGGCCGCCCGTCAAACACATCTCACGAGACGCATGTCCACCGATCTCGACTAACAACGACCGATCATGCACCCATACAGAACCCGGTCTCGCGACGAACAACCCAGCATCCCACGCTAAAACACTCGTAAACCCCTCCCCTCCACCGCAGGCGACGCACGCTCGCACGCAACCTGTGCCTGTGGATGGGGAAGATGGCCCTGTGGCCATTCCGCCGGAAAGGCGGTCGCAAACGCTCGCGAAGCGGCGCGAACCTGTCAGACGTCGAGACAACGCAACCACGGGGCCTCAGTCTCGCCACCGACGATGCGCTGGCGGCGACAGCGGCAATGCCGAAGAAGCAGCGACTCGACCAGCAGCAACAACACCACCAGCAGAACCACAACGACCACCCCCCTTCTGACTCTGACGACCAGCTGCCGCACCCCCGAAGGAACCGTACCCGTACTTACAGCTTCTCCCCCGGTCGTAACGACTCCATCCGCGTCGCGGGGCAGAACGGCTCGGGTCCACCGGTACCTGGCCGACTGACAGGGGGCCTCCCAGCCGACCGAAATGACGGAGAACAGAAAGGGGATCCATCGTGGCAGCGGGCGCCAACCCTACATGTACATAACGCACGCCACGGCCAGAAGAAGGGCTCCTCCCTCCGCAGGAAGTCCAGCAAGAGGAGGAAACAAGAATCGGATCGAGCGGCGGAAATCAAGGCCATGACCAACTTCGAGCCGTACCGCCCGGCCGCCGACGACTGGACGTCCGGTCGGCCCATCAGGAAGCAGAGCAAGCGAGTCAAGACGGGTCTCGGCTTCCGCAGGAGCTTCGAGCACCCGGCCTCGGACGTCTCGCTGCCCATCTCGATCCACTCGAGCATGTCGTCCGAGTCCGAAATGCACTCCTTCCGCGTGTCCGCCCTCGAGGCATTGGCACCCCGACCGACCCTACGATACACCGTCTGCCCGCGATGGGGTCCCGGACAGAGCAGCGCGGGCCAGCCACGCCCGCAGCAAAAGCGAAAGGTTTCCGAGAGAGTGCCCGAGTCGGTGGTGAGGGCACACAAGAGGGTCAACAGTATCGCCGACGACCTCGACGCCGCCGACCTGAGAGAACTGATGGAACGAGATAACAGGAGGAGAGAGAGGAGACGACAACGAGATCAGGAGAGGATGGAGAAGAGACTGGCGCGGAGGGCCGAGAAGCAGCGCGAGGCCGAGGTCGAGGCTAGGCATAGCGGCTCGCCGCCGCCAGTCAATATGGAGCGCGGAGTCATGGGCCGCGAAATGGTCGGCTTGGGAATCGATGGGACGTCGGCCGTGGTAGCTTCCAACAAGAGGCGGTCGTCCAGTTCATTACACCGGCCGTCGACAGACGATTTAGCTCCCCAAGCCCAAGCGGAACCGCAACCGCAACCGCAATCGGAACCGATGGACATCGAGCCCGAATTGCAGCGCGCGTCGAGCATCCAACCCGACGTTCCCATCTCGCTGCCGCCGCCACCGCCGCCCCAACCCGTCTCGGAACCCAAGGTTACCCGCAAGAAGAGCATGCGGCTTAGACGGAGCTTTCTGCGGTCCAAGAAGTCGAGATCAAGGTCACCCAACGGGTCGGACGAGGAGAACCCCCACGCCGTCTCGCCACTATCTTCAAGACAAGACCAGACCGAGACTTCGCGTAAGACATCCGAGTCCAGCGGCCGCGCCCGGTTGTCCTTTGCGGCTCTGTTCCGATGGGGCAACAGGAAGAGGAGAAACTCAGGGCCGTCGTCCTTTTCAAACACCTCGCGAGAAGAGATGCAAGCCGCCGCAGCTCAAGCTCAAGCTCAAGCTCACGCCCAGAACCAGAGCCAGAATTATAACCAGAACTACATTAACCACTCACAAGCGCCACCAGCCGAGGAGAATGCGGTGCAAGCGCCACTCTCGGCAACGGTGCCGCCACCACCGATGAACTACATTCCTCGCAAGGTTAGCTCCGGCGTTCCCAAGCGCACCCGGTCGCGCTTTAGGGAAGATCTGCCCGAGCTTCCCCTGAGTCCCCCCGACTCGCGCGTGGGCTCGCCCGAGGCAGATGAGCCGCCAGTGCCCAACGTAGCGGAGGCACTGGCCGCCGCCGCCGTCGTGAGGCACGATACCCCCACCTCGGAAATCCGCAGGGTCGACGAGAAGATGGAGAAGCTCGAGAAGATGAGGCAGACGCCGACGTCGCTGCGACACAGCATCCAGCCCTCGCCCGACCAGCCGCAGTCCGTGTCGCTGGCGTCCATCGACTCGGAGGGCTCGTGGCTCTCGGGTCGCATCAGCAAGCAGCGATCCTCGGGCGTCCGCGCGAGCATGCAGCGCTTCCACGCCCAGCACCGCACCCAGTCGCCCTCGCCCAACGATACCGAGGAGGAGCTCGCCGACGACGAGTACCTGTCCAACCTCGCCACGCCGTCCCGCGAGGCGCTCGCCGACGAGCGCACGCCGCGCAAGTCCACCGGCGACGCCTTCCCGAGCAGCGACGAGGACGAGATCATGGAGGAGGCCGACATGAAGTGGGGATCTGTCGAGAAGCAGCGCGCGACGACGGTCGTCCAGCACGAGAGGATCAAGAGCCGCGAGGTCATGCTCAACGCCCCCCTCGTGGACGAGGACACGTCGTCGGCCGAGAACTCGGAGGAGGGCGAGACGCC
>WIGM01001162.1:0-12038 GCA_014235935.1 Colletotrichum musicola
GGAGTTAGTGTTGTTGTGTAGGGCCCAGCGCCGCACTAACAGTGGGTGCTAGCGGGGCGATATGTAGAAGGGAAGTGAAGTCATGGCTTATCGACACCATAAAGGAAGTCTTTGCTGCGAAGAACGCCTCGAGCCAGCTTGTCGTCACCGCTACATCCGGCACGGCCGCGGCGGTAATCGGGGGCACCACAATCCATTCCGCGGTGGGCCTAAAAAGGGACATTGATGGGGCGTCGGGCGATTCGGTTGTTCCAGGGAACCTCGAAACGGCGAAACAGAGATGGCGGCGCCGAGACGTCCTGATCATTGACGAGGCAAGCATGCTAGGGCTGTTTACACTGTACGAGGTCGACCAGAGATTACGGATGCTACGGGGCTTTCAGGAGAAGCCGTTCGGCGGCATCCCCGTCGTCGTTCTGACTGGGGACGTCCTGCAGTTCTCACCAGTGAACCAAAACAGCCTCCTGAGCAACATCAGCCGCATAACCACAGCTGCGGTCAACAAAAGGGGGGGGCGGAAGGGCGGCCGACAGGGCATGGAGGGAGAAGGAGGCAAAGAAGCTCTGGGAGTTATTCACTAACGTTATTATGCTGGAGGAGCAGAAAAGAGCCCAGCAAGATACCACTCTGTCTGAATTTCTCGACCGACTGAGGGAGGGAAAACAAACCCTCGACGATGCCAAGAGGCTCGCCGAGAGGCACAACCGAATCCAAATTCGACTTCAGCAGCGACAGGCGGGCTATTATACCCCTCAACCGACACAGGTGGGATCTGACTCTCCACGCCGCCCTTGCGTACAGCGCAGAGACAGGGCGCAGGCTGTCGCTTTACCTATCTGCGCATTCATGGGACTCAAGGATACCGTCCGCGGCCGAAAGGGTGTCGGCTCTGCTGCTGGGGGACTCTAGCGACCTATCAGTACCCGGAATGTTCCCCTACGTCAAAGGGATGCCGGAGGTGGTGAACGAGAACACATACATGGGGCTGAAGGTGGTAAACGGCGCCGAGTTCACAGCCATCGACATCGTACACCCGCCAGGGCTGAGACAGATCGCCATCAGCGACAGAGTTTCTGTGTTCCTTGGGCCACCGAGCGGCATCATACTGCAGTCTGACGCAACCCAGGGAATCACCTTCCCTTATATGCCGCCCAACACCATCATGCTCCCAGCGAAGGGCGTCCGGCTCAATGAAGCGAGGTATGGTAAGGTACTACGCGCGGGCTCAGCCGGTAAGGGTAGGTTTGGTCTCTTCCGAACCGGGCTCCCCTGCACACCGGGCTTTGCATTAACGGACTATAAGGCCCAGGGGCGGACAATCAGCAAGACACTACTGGGCCTATACGGGAGGAAACCAACTAGAACGACTGGTGAGCCGGGTAAGTGCGAGACGGTAAGCATGTACGTATAGCTGTCTCGCGTTCGGCGGTTTGATGATATCGCTCTCATCCAGCCGCTGAACGTCGCCCACTTCATGGAGGCACGCATGCCGGACGAACTCGTCAGAGGGATCCAGAGGTTGAGGGGTCTGTCGAAGGAGACAGTCGCCAGGTTGGAGCAGGGTGAAACGAACGGGCAAGGAACAGCGGCAAGTCAGACGCCACGCTCGGACTGAACCCCATGGCGATCTTCCCCTGGCGTCGACGTGGTATCCGTGGTTGGTGGAGGGGACCCCTCCGAAGGATCGACTTCTGGCCCCCTTCTTGCGAGGGGCCGTCTGCGGCTGTCGAACGTGCGAAGAAACGATAGGACCATGGAGATTTCTGAAAGCTCCTGGGCCAGAAGCCTGTTTTCCTCCGACATTTGAAGGATAGATGCCCTGAGCAGCTCCGACTGCGTTGTAGCACGGTGGAAGCGCGACAAGAGGTCGTCAGCACTCATGCGGGCAAAAGAAGAAACACGGGCCGTAACGGCCGTCTTCCCGAGGCTCTCTAGTTCCGAAACCCACCGATCCATGCCAGAAAACGTGCAAGCCAGGGTGGAAGGGGGTTGGTCAAGTAGGTGTAAAGATAAACCAGTTGAGTTTCTCGTGGCGTCTTGAGAGAGTTAGTAAATATCAAAAAAGTAATTGGAATCAATACACAAACGAAAGCTACAGCGGGAGGCCTTGTTATTCCAAAAGCAATTAGCACAGGCCCCTCTAGTCGACTGAAGACCCTCGGAGGTCTGGACGACAACACACTGCTCCCAAGGACCATTGGCGCGGGAACACCCGTCACACGGGGGCAGTCGCTCGAAACCGGTCACCTGGACGACAGTGGCAATAACCCGGTGGTTATAACGTGTGTCAGCCGGCACCATCCTCAACTTCCCCTTTTGTCGAGAAACAAGTTCTCGTCTGACAGGCGAGCAGCTTAAGACTACAGTGGTCCGATGATTACGTAAGGACTGTGGGATACAGAGCCGGTCGAGAAGGTCACCACCAGCTGGTCGGGCGGGCATATGTTAGAGACGGCGAGGGGCAAGAAGCAAAGGATTAAACACAAATGACATACTAGTGCAGAGGGTCAGACCGGCAATTGAGGCAGAACGAGACGGGGACTCGGGAGTTGGCATTATGGAGGTGGTACAGGTGGTGCTGGAAAACAACGGGGGACAGGCAGCTGACGATGATGGAGAGTGAAAATGAATAGGAATAGGAAGAGGCTGGCTGGCTGGGACAACAGTCAGCAAGTTTCCCAGACACAGCTGGTCACCTGACTGGTCACCTGACTAGAGATTAAAAGTAAGCTGGTTGGCTAGTGCTGTCACGCCCCACTGTGCGAATGGGGCAGGAAAACCGCAAGAAAACCACAGAGACGACCCACATAAAGCAAGGGCTGCAGCCAATAGAAGTGAATTTCTTTGCAGCCAATCAGAGAGCAGAAATCGAGCCAATCAGATGATAGAAGGCCAGCCAATCAGCGGAAGGCAGGACCCCCCCCTCTTTTCGTTCTTCGCAGGGGCAGTCAGAGACGGAAGAGAACCTTTCCTAACGGAAGGCACCTTCCTTAGCCCTAACCCGACCGGGTCGGGGCCGTGGGCGGCGACTACCTACTACTACTACTACTCTACTCTACTGATTGCGCGAGAAGATGAGATCCGATTGTAAGGTCTTCCTCCCGCCAGGACAGCCGCCAAGAACATTCGGCACAATGCATCTTCTTGGGGGATACCAAAGATATGGCGACGGGTGTCTCAGAGGAGCCGAGAGTTCGGGTCTGCAGTCCGGCCCTAAGCCTGAATCAACGCCTTAATTACGCTCAAGGCGTATCAATAACACCATGAAAACACGTGCGGACTGCGTCAAACCAATTCACCACTACAACGGACACTATTTTAATATACAAAGAAGCAGGTATGGTTGCAATATTCGCGATTGACAAGTCAGTTGGCCCAACCCGGCTGCTCTTCCCGGCCTAGCCTCGATATCGTCTGTTTCCTCCACTGCATTAGCCGATGGGCCAGGGCCAGGGGTTCGTTTCGGGGATGGGGACAAGATCGAGACTCTCTTCCAAAAAGAGACGCCCGAGTCATCTTCCCGTGCAATAGAATCCCATCTTGGACTCCATTTCGGATGACAAGCAGGACATCCGCCAACAACCTCCCCACAAGGGGCTGTGATGCCCCCCTGGTGGACCGGTTTCGAGATGCGGGTGCTCGGAATCATCGCTTTCCACTGCCTACTTAAATAACAGGAGTTCCTCCCATCTTCTTCAGCTGCTTTAACTCACAATGCACACTTTCATCGCACCATCCGAGTACAATCCGAAGACACGAAATGGCCGGCAAATCTAGTACAGAAGAACCCATATCTACCGAAGCAATCATCGCCATCGTCGCCATTTTCGTTGCGCTGATAGCCCCGGTCTCGGCTGCCATCAAATGGCTACGAACATACAGAAGGGACCCAACGCGAACCTTGCGTATGCCCCTCGACTCTTGGAGATTCAGAGGGGCAAAATCGTTAACAGAAACCAGTGCCCATGCACAAAGATGAAGGCAGTTCTACTGCCCTGGGTCTGCCCACCCTTCCGACGACCAATACCAACAGACTCTACCCTTCGTCCTTGCTGCAGCAAATCATCTACATCAGAGTAGAGCGCCACACTTTATCGTAATCTTCGGCTCAAAGCTGACCACCTTTTCTCAATGTTTCCCGCTTTGCCGCAGTGGAAACGCAACCAACGTGAAATGCTGGGATGCGTACGACTCGAGGCCAGCCATGATATCCGTTGTCCCCGATCGCATCCTTGACACCAACCGGCCCCGCGGCCCTCCACCTCCAGTGGACCCAACTCCCCGGGGCCGCCGCTATTCCTGTGCCGGCGCGCTCTAATACCCAAAATCGAACTGGGGAGAAAAACACCAACGCCACAGTCACAATGCCTTCCGGTAGGAAGGTTAATCTTCTCCTTTTAGGAAGCTACGATTGCTCGAGGACGTTTTTGCCCTTCTTCCACCCTGAATGTGGCTCCGCTTAATTCCTCTGTTTCCTGTGTTTTGATTGGTAAAAAAGAAGCTTCAAATGTATTGGTGTTAAATGTGTGACGGCGCAGCTCGTAAGCGGTGGGGAGTAAGCGTAAGTGGCGTGGGCATAAGAGATATGGTTTACTGAATACGCCTCCGAACGTTGGAAATGGATTAAATGGGTCACTAGGGTTTTC
This sequence comes from Colletotrichum musicola, assembly GCA_014235935.1. Taxonomy (NCBI): domain Eukaryota; kingdom Fungi; phylum Ascomycota; class Sordariomycetes; order Glomerellales; family Glomerellaceae; genus Colletotrichum; species Colletotrichum musicola. The sequence continues at coordinate 4,647 of WIGM01001162.1, forward strand.
GGCCCTGTGGCGTTTTGCTGCATTCAAATAGTAGGAATAGCTCCTCGCAGGGACACCTATTGAAGTAATCAACACACACGCTCTTTTACCCGTACGCCTCGTAAGATCGTTAATGAGACCCCTCGTCGTTACAAAATGGTAGGGCCATAGGTGTGGCCTGGGCGAAGGCGCACGTACGCTTCGGCGTTTACGCAATATATCGGAGTTAGTGGTTCGTATGTGACGTGGCGCATCAATCTCTTTCAGGGGTGCTCGCGCGCGAGAACAGGGAGAAGAAAACAATCAAGCATCAATATACAAGAGGGACAAGTGTCGAATTGGGTGTCAGAATACGTATATTGTTGTTGTCTCTGCTCAGTCGCTAATTCCGGTCATGGAGATCCCCGGTACTAGGGGTAGGGGTGTCCCTTGTTGCCTTAGGCACGAAGCGGATCGGCTCCATGAAGCGCCGCCGCTCTAGGCCCTTCAATCTGACAACAAGAGTGCCCATACAACTGTCAGATTGAAAGCTACTTAGAAGATACAACAACAATATACGTATTCTGACACCCAATTCGACAATTAACAGTCTGTGTTGGATTCACAGGGATCCCATAATTGGGTCTCGTATACGAGGGGCTCGAGGTCGCAGGCGTAGGCGCGATCGTAAGCTTCTTTCGTATTCAATCTGTTACGACCCGTTGGACCTGACCCCGCCCGAGCCGGCGGCTACCGCAGGACATATGTAACCCAGTGACACAGGTGTAACCAGGAGACCTCGGAACGGAAGAACTAGGGACAAGTCACGTGACCACGGGAATAGTCCGGACAATGAAAGTAAAGGAATGGATATGTTGGATATGTTAGATATCCATCCGATCCTTGGATATGTTGGATATACGAGATATCCAGCATAGCCAGGACAAAGGAAGTGTCCCAGACTTGTATATAGATGGGACTCGAGCACCCTCGAGTCCTACCTTCCATAGTTCTTCAGCTATCAACCTCGTATCAATCTTCGGATACTTTCAGCCTTCAGTCGTGACCCCTACGACCCTCAAGATCCTTTCAGCACCCTACAGTACTGTTTACAGCGTCAAACCTCAGCTTCTGTTAACATACCCTCACTATCAGAAGGCTGGCCGTAACAGGCCTGGGCGAAGGTGCACGTACACTTCGGCGTTTACGCGGTGTATCGGAGTTAGTGGCTCGCATGTGACGTGGTGCACCAATCTCTTTCAGGAGTGCGCGTGCGCGGAAAACAGCAAGAAGAACACGATCAATAAATGAATACAACAGGGACAAGAGTGCCCATACAACCCCTACGAGCGTGCGCATCTACGATTCTTGACAGCCACAGTCTCCATAGTATTTCTAGCCACAACGACATTCATGGGCCACTCACCGTCCGGACCCCGCCTGTCGGAGACCAGCCACAATTGGCGGTTAATTGTTGTTTTCAATATTTTACTGAACAAGACTCGTTGATCTTAGCAATGACTGCTGAAAATTGGAATGACCCGGATCCTAGACGGATGTTCCAATTGACCTCAGCGGCGTTATTAAATTTCACCGCCAAGATGCCTTCCTGCTCAACGCTTACATCCCGTCCTCATTCCTGTACTTGGGTAGTGTTTAGTGACACAACACCCGCGGATCCCACGGGGACCACAATGTCATAAGTGAGATCATTTTCGCTGGGGCTTCAAGCGGCGCTGGCTTGCCCAGTGGGTGTTAGATAAGGAGTTGGAAGAAGCCGAAGTCAGATTAGCCTCCATTATCAATGCATACCTAGTTGATCAGGTTCCATCGAACGGCGCTTCGCGCAGTGTATAGACCACTTAGTCGCTCAATCCATATGCCCCGAGCTCCTATCATAAAATGAATGAACGGGGAGCCCAGCTCCCCATTCCTAAGAGCTACCTTAGCCTAGAAGGAAAGCTACCAGACTATCATCAGGTCTTACAGAAATTCCCAGACACTGGTGGCCCCTAGCTCGATTGAAAATGAGTAGCTAGCAAGACCTGAGCTATTAAGACCTGGAGCTATGAGCATCCTCACGAAAATATCGCTCCAGCCTCGGTCCTTGAGGAAGCGGGGGAGACTAGGAAGCGCGATTTCTTCGACAGTGGGATAGGGGGTAGCGTTCTCGCTCGATGTCAGAAGCGACTCTAAAACCAACCTACTGAACTAGTCATGTGATTCTTCTGGAATACCAAAATCGAGCGCAAGAGCGTTTGACGCCTGGATATTGCTGAGTAATTCGCTTGTGCGTTGGTGTCGTTGGTGTCGTTGGTGTGATCGACAAACTATTTGTACAATCTATTTGTTCTGCAAGGCTTCATCAATGCTCTTTGCCAACTTCCCCCCCCTCTGAGCGTCTGCAAGCTCATTGAACCAGAGAAATCTGCTTCAAAGGGTCAGGTCTAAACACTTCGTCAACTTGGTCTTCCGCTAGTACTCGTTTTCACTCATGTCCGCTATCATAGAACATCATTTGGCTTTAATTAAACCCCGCTGGGCTATCTCATTATGAACATAACTCGAGTTGTGTTTGTCTTGCAGCCATATCCTTGACTAAGCTGGCTTAAACCACGGCAGCAATCGTATTGTCCTTGAAGTGGTCGGCCTCGCGCTTGAGCATGAGGATGCAGCTAGCGACGATAAAAGCTTCAGCGTCCTTGGTGGTGGTTTTCTTGTCATCCGCCCACATCCCAAGATTCATGATCAAGCGGCCGCCATTGCCGCCCATCCAGCGACTGGTGCCGGGGGTGCGGAGATCCGCGCTTCGCACAAGCTGAGCGATTGGCACGCCATGCTTGCCCACTTTGCCATTGCCCAAAGCCGGGGCGGCGTCGTCGGTGCGTTCCAAGACCAGAAGTGACGATGCTTCGGAGGCTTCTTTGCGCTCATCGCGCCCACCATAGCGCCACTCGAAGGTGCCGAACGACGTCTTCAGCTCCTGTGTCCGCGAGATCATGTTGCGGCTTTTAACCTCGACCACCTCGCACACGAGATGGTCTGAGTTTATTGCCTCTTCCACCGTGGCAGCAGCTCCCGGGGATAGGATTCTTATTCTGGGACGGCGACCCGGACCCCAACGGTAAATCGTTGCTATCATAGGTGTCTGGCTTGAATCGCCACCGCGGATGAGCGCGCAGGAGTTGGAGCTCTTTTTAAGTCGAATGGATGTGTACTCTAACTCGCCAGAGCCAACACGGTAGACGGGGATGTTTTCCAGCACATTGCCCGTGAGGGCCTGGTTCGTATCGTAGCCAATGGCCTGGATGTCAAGTTGGCTGATGATACCACTGTCGCTGGGTGATACGAAGCTTCCTGAGGCGAGCGACTCCTTATAACCAGGAGGCGCGTCACCGTAGTCGGAGTTTCCGGACGAGACTGAGCTCATGCTTGAGAAGGTATAGAGGTGACTAGCACACCTCGATCTTCCTGCTCTGAGGGAAGAGGTACTGCAAGGTTGTTAGGGATGATTGTGTGCGTTAATCGTTCAGAGTTGAGAATGAAGTTTCAAGTGGTGATGTCCTTGTCGAAGTGCCTCTAAGAAGGTGGACGGGATATTGAAGGTTCCTTGGCAAGAATTATAGCAAATTTGGGCGTCGGTGACGCTGTACGTGACAGAATGAGACAACTCCCAGTTTGGCAAATGTGCTGCAGGCGCAGACGTGGATGGAGCGCCACCAAACACTAAGCCTTAAGAAGATATACGAAGTCACTCGAAACAAAGTCACTCATTGGGTGGTGATACAGCGGCAGCAGCTCATTGGTCACTGGGCTCCGCACCTCAGCGCAAAAATGAGGTCGGTGGCGCAGGGATTGAAAGCATCTCAGCCCACGCTAATTAGTTGCTGACTTGATCGTTGCCCATCTCTTCTCCAGCTTGACTGCCACGTGCCTGGGCTCCTAATAAGTACTTGGCCCTTGCGAATCTAACTGCCTTGGGAACTATTGGCGATGCGTATGCACAGGAAGGCAGGCTCCGCATTTGCTGCGGCCGGGCAGCTTTGCCTGTTGTCTGTGAGCAGTCAGAAGCGGAAGGTTGCCATGGCGATTAGTGCCATGGGCCAGGCCACACTAATTTAAATCAGAATGCTTCGAGAAGATCATTGAGGCAAATCACCAGCTGCCTCCGTATTGTACCAGAAGCTACAGCGAGACATAATTTGCAACGCCTCTTCTCCTTCGCATGATCTGGCCCAGCCACGGTATACACATGCCTCATAACCATGCGCTGTGTTTCACGCTGATAAGGTCTCCGGCGGTATGGCTATGGCCATCATGTATTGGTATGCAGTAACGGCTAGGAGTCCTGGCCCGGACGACTCCAAAATCAGAAACGGCGGTAAATGCTGAGATTGAAGGCCTCAACCAAGGCGGGTGCAGCAATGTTGGTGGATCTATGTGACTCTCTCGAAGGTATGTCGCCTGCGAATCGTGGCTTGTCCCAAAGTCTCCATGGAAGGATTTCATTAAGACGGATATTCGAAAGCCGAAAAAGTTCTACCTTGGCAATCATGCTATTCCAGGCTCGCGATGTGTCTCATGCCGTATCATCCCCCCTTTGCGCGAAATCGACTAGGCACTGTCCTTCACGCCGATTCCTCGTTTTCTTCTAGGCCGGATGTCGTAAAGGTAATGATACCAGACTCAGAAAATGAAAAAAAATCCGTTATATTCATGGAGGCAAACATCCACGGAATTTAAGTAGAGCACAAAGACAATAAAATGGAGACAACGCCGAACTCCAAGTTCAAGCCACAATAAGCCTACTCATAATCCAACCAATCGATCAGTCGCTTCCAGCCACCCTCCTGTACACTCTCTACTATTTCCCAGACAATGGCGACCACCGTCGGCAGCCAAGCAACGACAGCGACGATCTGACCAAACCCCCAGTCATTCTCCTCGTATGACTCGTTTGTGAAGGCAGCCATACCTGTCCTCAGCATCCACAACACCACAAATGCCACCCACATCATCGACAGGCCCAGTAGCAACATGCCAATATAGAACCAGCGCAAAAGCTTCGATTCACTTGATGTTCCCCTGCAAAGAATGCCCTCGAGGGGCCAGGACCTGGGGTACCACTGCCTTAAGGCTGCTATAATCAGGCCGAGCGCTGTGATGCCAATAGGGGCGTAGAGCAGGCTGGACGCGACATAGCGCCCTGGCATGGCGTGGAAGCAGACGAGCTCGAAGTTGGTCCCCCAGTTCACGTTGATGGCTGTGGCGGCGCATGTTCCTAGCAAGGTGGCACAAAGCAGCCCTAGACAGGCCTTCAGGAGTTGCGATCTGAAGACAGACCCAGGCGTGAGGGTGTCCTTAATCTCCTGAGGCCTGCCTTCTATGTACAGCACATAGAGTGGCCACAGTGCCTGTGTGCTGCTAAGGGACATCAGGAGATTGAGGTTAGCCACTACGGCAGTGTACTGCGTCTTGTCATCGATGGCAATGGTGACGACGACTGCAACGGCCAGTGCAATGTTGAAGTAGATGGAAGTGGTGAAAAACGTGTGAAAGGCATCACGGAATACCTTCCATTTTATCTTTTGGTCCTCGTTTTGGTCCCCCTTTTCGTTCTTTCGGATCAAGTAGTAGTAAAGTCCGAAGATGCTGAAGATCGCGGCTATGCCCAGCTGAAAGGCAAACGCAACTAAGACCTAATCACAAAGTCATGTTAGAGCGATAATCAGCTGGGGTCGCAATGCGGTTACTTACCCCTATACCAGCAAGGTCAGGGTTGCCAGAAAAGTCTATGTGTTGACAGAAATCCTGCACGCAGTGATCCGCCGCTGCGCGATAGATTTTATACAGTCTGTCGCCCGACATGCCATCCGAATCGTCATACATGTATTCAACCCATACGTTATACTCGTTGAGAATATCACCGTCGGTGGGACTGCTAAGGGCTCCGTTTTGCCGGTAGAAATGGATAAGATCCATGTAGGGAACCCTGTGGATAGCTTGCTCATTGAAGTAGTTGCCTACCAGCTTCCCTATCCATTTGCATCCTTCATCACTGTATTGGAAGTAGCGAATTGGGTTCTTGTCCATGGTATCTGTTGCCTAGGGGCTGGGTCGCTGTATGAAGTAGATTGGGAATCTGGCAGCAGAAAGCGTGTGGATCAGCGAATAGGAGTAAGGAGAGTCTGTTAGAAAGTTTGAGAAGTAACTATAAGTGCTAGTGAAGGATGAGTAGATGTATGCTGGCTTTCCTCCCAATATTTAAAGGACGAGAGCTTGGGTTGATTTAAGAGCATGCGGCACGTCCCAGCGGTGACCATCAATTATTCGACTGGCAGTATAAAAAGAAGGCAATAATTAGAAACCGATGAATGAGGAGGCTGTGACGCAGAAGGGCTGAGGGACGGAAAGCTGATATGCAGAAGGCTGAGGTGCAGAAGGGGCAGAGGGGCACGGCGGGTGGGAGGTATCGACTGATGGTAGCACAAAAGAGAAGGCTCAGATGGGAGAAGGTCTATACCGGCCAAACAGCCTGAGGTAATACCCACCGCACTCTTCCATGGTGCTGATGCAGGTGCAATCGTGATTTCGTTGATTGAAAGGCTGCGCATGCGTACCTTAGGGTAAAGACAAGGGTGGTCAGCTTGGGGCGCAATGATTAGACAGCCTGCTGCAACCCGAAACATTTGGAGCAGGCTAAGCTATACATAGAAAGCTGTAGCTGTAGCCAAGATTTAAACAAACCATAGCACATGTCGTATCAATTCTGACACCATGATAATTGGTGGTCTCTATCTCAGCTGCACTGCCAGCGCCACTAACCTCCCTGGTAGCTGCACGCACACACCGCCTCGTCGACATAATCCCAGCACTGCCACCAAGCTATCTGCAGTACAGCCATGAAAGCGACAGGTGAAAGACAGCATGGACACCTATACCGACACCTATATTTAAACCTACCTAGTATTGTATTTCCCGCTTTCCTTTGCAAACAAAAACATCTACATATTCAACATGCTCCTCTTATTCTACTAGTGACAATCGTATACGACGAAGAACACAGGACTGAAGAAGAAACAACAGCCGACCTCACAGTCGACCACCATAAAGACGCGACCGTATAACTATCAACATGTAAGTTGACCAGGCCATGAAGAAAGAGCGTTGTGCTTACTGAAGAACAGGCCCGATAACGAGCCTAAGGCGGAAGTTGGCAACGGAGAGACCGGGGACAAACATGAAATGAAAGTGCGGGATGTTTGTGATACCATTGTTGAGCGTCCTGAGGATTTTCCAGCCCGGGATTAGCAAGGCGGACCCAAACGTCAAGTTTTCCATTCGGAGGCAGAGGGAAGTGTTACGACCCGCTTTGCAAGGATAACAGTTGACCGACCCGCTTGCGCGTCGGGCGGCTATGGCAGGACATTTGTA
>WIGM01001163.1:0-12019 GCA_014235935.1 Colletotrichum musicola
ACCTCGCAGTCCTTCTCCCCAGAGAACCACGCCGCAACACTCAACACCTTCTCCACAGCCTTTCCCGTGCCCAGCACCACCGCTTCCCTGTCACCAGTTCCACGAGTCCCACCGTCGCGGTGCAAAAGGGCCACGCGCTGGTTCAGCGACATTCCTCTCGTCGACGGGACGCCGCCCCGCAGGGACCGGTCGAGCTGCTTCCGCACGCGCGAGACGACGGTCATGAAGGGCGTCCCCGAGGAGACGTAGATGAGCTGTGACTTTGACGAGACGGGCTGCTGCCGGCGGGGCAGCGCGCGCTTCTGGATCTTGGAGCCCTGCGGGAGGCGGGGGAGCTTCTCGGCGGACGCGTCCTTTTTCGAGGAGGCTTCGAAGCCTGGTTGGCGCGTACTTGAGGGGCGGCTTGGTGCCATGGTAGGCCGATGTGACTGTGTTCGTGTGGGTGTTAGGCAGAAGCCTATGTCTCTTTCCGTTCACTTCGTTTTTTCGAGATGAGTCTGAGATGTTGTTCTGGTAGGTTCGACGTTGTAATTTTTGTTTCTCTCGGACTCAGAGTTCAGAAAATGGGAAGATAGAAGGGCGTGTTTTACGTCGTGTCGCGAATGTAAAAATGCTGCACTTTTTGAGTCTGGAAGGGTCTTGATTGATATGGTCGAAGATGAGAGCCTCCAACCTTGAAGAGAAAAGAAGTGCATAAAGTGGGCCCCTTCCCTCACTGCAGCACCGGCGGGGGAGGAGCCACCTGGATAGGTACCCAGGTATACTGTACACCCACTAGCGCGCACACTCACCCCACCCACAGACCCAGGCAGTGGCACCCGAGCCCCCGGCACCCGCCCGGGCCCTCCCCTAGGAAAAGGACCTCCTCCCGCGATGACGATACGCCGTCCGAAGCTTCACCCCATCACCCACCATGAGCTAATCGCAGCTTACCTCCAAACGCCCCGTTGCGGCTGCCTGCGACAACGACAGCACCAGCACCACGCCAACCGCGACCATCACCGAGAAGGACACATATCTCCTAGTGTAGTTGCGCCAGGCAGTTCTTCAGTTGACAACATGTCCATCGCGATCTGGCCTCCCGTGGCCGCGGAGGAGCTCGCCCTCAAAAAGGAGGAATCTCTCGTATGCAATCTTTTTCAATTCTCTCAGTCTGCAGCCACACAATCTTTTCCCACTCGTCGTCGATCACTTCTACCACAAAACGCGATGCTAATCAGGATCGACCACCCGCAGCGCCGCGAGCTCGACTGGATCGTCGGCGAGACGCACATCGTCCTCAAGGACATCCGCCACAGCCTGCAGGACTGCTACGCCCTGCTGGCCCCCATCGACCCGGGAAGCACCCTCGTCATGAGCACCCAGCGCAACGAGCGCGTCAAGGGCACGATAACTCGCGTCGGCACGCGCGTCGTCAAAGGAGTGAGCTCTTCTATCCTGTTCCCCCCTCCACGCTCTAACCAACTCTCCGCAGGCAATCCACATCCAGCTCAAAACCCTCCCGACGCAAACCCTCGTCCTCGACCCCTCGCACCCAATCCACATCGCAGCCCTCGAGACGATCCACACCCACCTGACGGAGTGCGTCGACCTCCTCTCCCTAACCTCCTCCTCCCCGACAACAAACCCCTCCCAGCTGGCCGCTCAGCTCCGCATCCTCGCCGCCTCCCTCTCCGAGTCCTCCTCCCTCCTCAAGGGCCCGCCCCTCAACGAACCCGACCCCCGCTGGCAGACTGACTCCTGCCCGCCCGTGCACTTCACCCCTCCCCTGCCGCCCAACGTCAGCGTCCACATAGGCCTGCAGGAGTCGAGCCTGGTGCTCTGGCTCCGCGCCCTCGAGCCCGTCGATGCGCCGCAGCACTTCGGCACCAAGCTCGGCCTGGCGCTGGGCACCGTCCGCCGGCTGGAGCACGACGAGATGGACCGCCCCTTCCGCTTCGCATACAGCCACGTTACGGACGGCGGGGAGAAGCACAAGCACGGCGCCGCGCACCCGAGGAGCGGGTCCAGCAGCGTGAGCGGCCTCGGCACGCCGTCCAGCAACGGCGAGGCGAACGAGGTGTTTGTGCGGGAGAAGGTCCGCGTCGAGAGCCTGCCGGACCCCAATCTGATGTCCCTGTCCTCGAAGCTGATCGCGCTGGGGCACACGCTAGCTGGCGCGAGGAGAAATCTGGCAGCTGTGATGGGAGAGGAGTTGGACGAGTAGAGACAGACTGTTCAATTAGGTTTCGGACGGGCAGGATCGGGGCGGAGAGACAGATCCACGCAAGTGGCGTTGTAGCAGCTGCAAACCATGGTCAAATTAGGTCTCGATAGTCTGGAAACTTGGATACCCCGGCGTTTGGCAGGAATGGAAGCAATTGTTTTTTGAGCCCATAGATTACTGTTTTTTGCAAATTCCTATGTGCTGGGTTCTACCGGACTTCTGTACACATACAAATCCTTTGGTAACACTTGATAAAACCATGCGCGAGCCAAAAACCAGCCGTCCAAGTCTCAAACTGTCGATGAGCGAACATCTGGGCTCCGTACCGGGGACACTTGCGTCCTGGCGGAACGCCTCCCTCGGCAGGATGGGTTTTAAGTTGCGTGCGCGGGTTGACAAACAAAAACGGTGCGGTGGTAATGCGAAACCCACGACGCCACACATGCAAACAACGGTCGAGCAGCACTCCCGTCTTTCGACGCCACTTCATGCCACGGGCGACCAGGGCATGGGGACCAGGATCCTCGACTTCATGGTCTGGATCAGAGGGACAGTCTTGTGGACCGTCTCGCTCCAGCCCTCGACGCTCCAGCTCTTCTCGCGGCGGACCTTGCGCTCCTCCAAGTTGGCAAACTGCCACAAGTGGTGGACGGTGTTGAGATCCCCGATCTGCACGAACCAGGCGCCGACGCCCTCCATAACTTCACGTCTGGCCTTCAGGCCCCGTCTCCAGTGGGTCTCCCACTCGAGCAGGTTGCCGGGATGCAGGGTGTAGGATCGCAGCTCGAAGACGCCGCCAAGCTGTCGCGGAGGCGTCGTGGGCCAGAAGGAGAACTCCTGCATCAGGGACGTCTTCTTCGAGGCGATGAGGCTCTTGAGCTTCTTGTCGAACTCGGAGAACTGGGGGTGGGAGCCAATGCTGTGGATCGACTCGTGGTAACCCTGGTAGCGCTGGTACTCCCAAATATGGACTGCGACAGCTAATATTAGCAGCTTTCCATGTTTCGCCCACGCCTAGAATGGCCGGGCAGGGCAAGGGGACGTACCAAACGTGTTGCAGTCGCCAACCTCGGTCCTCCAGCTTCCAACCAGATGGACCTTATTCTCGGGCATGGAGGCCATGCGAGGGTACCAGTTGCCAACGAGCTCGGTGTACTCGTCGACCTTGTCGGGCTTGACCTCGTGGAAGACGATGGAGTGGACGTACTTGCCCCGGGCGAGGACTTGACTAAAGCTGGCTTCGAGCTGCGCGTCCAGCTCACGGCCCTCCTTCGTGCCGTATATGAGGTTGGTCAGAGGACCAGGCTTGCGCGGAGGGTCCTGGGCCTCGGCCTTCTGTCCTGAAGTAGCACCCGAAGATGAGCCCAAGTCCTGGGCGGACTCTGCGGCAGAGGAAGAGGAGGAAGGGGGAGGGAATTGGGACCACGCACTTGCTTCCCGGCGCTTCTGCTGGTCCACCAACTGCTCTCGGAACTGCTTCGATTTCTCGTTGAAGGAGGCGACGCTTTGAGGAGCTGCGCTGACGTCGGCCATGGAGGGCACCTTCAGCTGCTGGCTCGTCGTAGAGAAGGCTCGCAGCGCGGAACGCAGGGTTGCCGCGCCGGCTGCTCGCACCAATCGTCGGCTCAGCATTGTAGGGCGGGTGGTAGGTGGTATAGATGGATGCTTGGTGGTTGGTTGGCTGGTTCGCGATGGGTGACCGAGAGGTGTTTCTTCTTTGTCGTCGCGTTTGACGGAGAAAAGAAACAGAACAAGCTCTTTTTGTTTGTTTGCGGACAACAAGCCTCTGGCACGGAATGTGAAGGAGGAGAGAGAAAACGATATTCGATACGTCTCGATCGGCAAGAAGCAGGAAGGACCCGAGAGCAGCAGGGGGTTATTGGATCACAGAACGGGAAGCAAGTCGACGTGCAGCGGCGGCAATGACGGCGGGCGCGTGGTGGTGGTCTGGCCTGGCGGGAGGTAGTAGCGGCGAAAGGCGGTGGTGGTCTCGCCCTGTGCTTTGGGGGGTAAAGTGGTGAGTGGTAGACTGGTTAATGGGACGAATGCAATTGGACGAGAGATGGCTGATGGTCGGCCTACAACCATGCGACTTGAGTGTCTCTCTTTGGCTTCCCCCGCACTCTTGAGTAGCAACAGCAGGAGGAGGGAGCTTCAGGAGAAGGCGTTAGGTAGGTACAGATGGTGTGTGTGGTGTGGTGTGTACGAGTGTGTGTGTGTGGCAGGACAAGACCAGGACGGATGTGACACAAGGGAGGAGGAGTAGTAGTTTTGGTTGAGCCGTTGCTGCTGCTTGCTCACTCATGCTCATGCTCCTCCTGGTCCTGGTCAGTCCTGATGCTGCGGCCTGCCTGAGGTGCTCCTCCTGCTCCCGTCTCCTCCTGCGACTCGTCCCTCCCTCCTTCCCACCGCTGTTGCTACCATGGGTACGCTGCACCTTCTTGTTTGGCACCACCACCACGCCAGCCCACCGCCAAGCAAGGGCCCCTCGAACCTGGGGAAAGCTGACGCCTGCTTGACGGCACGGGGGCCCGGCGTTGAGGAAGCTGAGGCCCCAAGCTGTTCTGGGAATGGTACGTACCGCCTCCAAATGCGCCCAGATGCGGAGAAGGGTCGAATGATGTCACATGTGAGCTCCCTGGGCCGGGGTTGCAGCCGTCGCAGGCAGGCGGAGGTCTCGGCCAGACGGGGCGAGCGGACAAATATTCCAGCGTGTTTCCGTGGCGGGTCCATCTTTCGGGAAACCTTCGGCACATGGCCCGTGCAGTGTTGAGTACGTACCTTCGTACCTGTCAACAAAACCGGCCACTACTGAGAGTCATGCCTCAGGCCAAAAGAAGCGGCTCGGCTACGGGTCCAACCGCCGAAAGCTCAATCGGAGGAAAAAGGCTCGTTCTGATAGCTTCACTACGAACGTCCGAATACCGCCCCTCCGCATCAACAAACCCGTCCTCCTTTCCCACCACCCCCGGTAACCCACATTCACAAACCGTCAAGATGTCTTGGCTCGGAGCTCGCGCCCTCAAGAAGTACCCCACGCCCGTCCGTACGTCGTCCTGAACCCCCGAAGCGTTTCCTCCGCGCAAAACCGCTGACCTCCCTTGCAGTTAAGCCGATGGCGCCCTTCTTCGCTGCCGGTATGTCCGAGTACCCTTGCCCCTACGATTGAACCTACCCGAGACTCGGAAAAGAACGAATCGCGATGGATTGAATTTGGGACGAAGCGACAGTGCAAAGCGGGGACTGACGTAGCGACATAGGTCTGGTCATCGCCTACGGCATCAACTCTGCCCAGAACGCCATGATGAAGTGTACGTGTCGCGCAATCGCAATTTCTCCAGCCCAGATACTGATTTCGAGACGCAGCCGCCGAGTGGAAGAACGACGCCCGCAACCCTCTCGCCAAGAGGGCTCATTAAACGTTTGTCGATGGGAACGGTCCGGGGCTATGCATAGACACGGTCGAGGAAAGGTCGAAGATACGAGGACCCGCCAGACGCGTATTCATCAGGACGCTGTATCATAGACGCACGACTCTCTCAGTCAATTGAGTCGTTGTACTAATCTATTGGCATTCGTCCTCCGTGCGAAGCTCGGCGATAACCTATCGGCATGCGTAAAAGATCACAGCTGATGTATCGTGCATTGCGCAACCCTGGAAGCTCCGAAATTCCAGAGAAGAGAAGCTGCAATTAGAGCCGGAGTCACGATCGATTGACCCCCGTGTCGAGGCAGTCGGCGCGGTGACACTCCGGACTGAAGTCCACTTCGAGCGGTCCGGTCGGCCGGGTCATGTGATCACGTGACCCGATAGCCTCAAAGCACCGATGACGAGGTAGTGGATGCTCTGCGATTGTCTTGGCTATCGAATTGCAAGGGGACCGATATTTGTCTGTCTACTTCGTGTGCATAGATGGCACTCCCCTTATCATGGAATTCATCTAGATAGGTACCCAATTGTCATTTCACGCCCTTCGGGGGACTTCGGCGTACAGTCACAACTGTGGAACCCAACGAAAAATAGAGCTCCTTCCTAACGAACTTCAGCCTCTGAAGTCACTTTCCCCTGGAACACCCGAATCACAAAACAGATCTGTACCTATAAGAATTCCGTAGCAAGCAAGGGTTGTGACTGTTCCCTGTCCTCATCATCCATGCAACCATCGAAAGCGCCGTTTAAACCCGATGTTGTCAACACCGAGATTGCTGTTGCGCCGTCCAACCCGGACCACCATCAACAACCCCGGAGATGGTGGAACCCGCCCTCAGCTTATCTCATTGAGCACCTTCAACCTTACAACCCATATAAGAGCATCATCCCTCGCCTGCAGCGCCAATAGACAGACACACATGAGACTGCCGCTTCATCTTCGCTTGAATTCTAGACTTGCCTCTCCCAAATCATTTTTCTTGATACCCGCGGCCGCAAGACCGCCTCCGAAGTTCCGCCACGCCTTCACCCGCACAATGTCGTCGTCGACCACCGCACCGACGCCCAACGGCACGGCGGCCAAGAAGCCCGCCAACGCAAAGAAGGAAATCAAGATCCTCATGCTTCACGGTTCGCGTCTCCCACTAATCTAACCGATAACCCCATTCTACCCCCAATCGAGAGGCAAAAAAAACCTCTCAGTCATCGCTCAAACTTCATCACATGCGACGACGAAATCATGCTAACCCAACCCCAGGCTTCACCCAATCCGGCAACCTCTTCCGCTTCAAGACCCGCGCCCTCGAGAAGCTGATGGCCAAGTCCCTCGCCCCCTTCAGCATCCTCCCCGTCCTGACCTACCCCACGGGGCCCAACCGCCTCTCCCCGCGCGACGTCCCCGGCTACGAGCAGGAGAACGCCGAGGCGGACGACTCCGCGGAGCTCGACGCCTGGTCCTGGTGGCGCAAGGACGACCCAACCGGCTCCTACCGACACCTCGACCTCGGCGTTCGGGCCGCGGCCGCAGCCATCCGCGAGGCGGGCGGCGACGTCGACGGCGTGCTGGGCTTCAGTCAGGGCGGCGCGTTCGCGGCTCTGCTGACCGCCATGCTCGAGCTGCCTCACCGCGAGGTGCCCGAGGACTTCAGGCCCTGGGTCGAGGAGCTGCGCGAGGCGAACGGCGGCAAGCCTTTCCGGTTCGCCGTCGTGTACTCGGGTTTCCCTGCCACGCCGGAGGAGCTGAAGTGGGCGTACGAGCCGAAGATCCGGACGCCCTCGCTGCACATGATCGGTAGCCTGGACACCGTTGTGGAGGAGTCGCGGAGCCAGGGGCTGGCAGAGCGGTTCGAGGATCCCATGGTCGTCGTGCATCCTGGGGGTCATTACGTGCCCATCGCCAAGCAGTGGGCGATGCCCCTGATCGGGTTTATCAAGAAGGCAGCAGACCAGAAGGCTGAGGAGAGTGCTGCAGAGGAGAAGGCACCAGAGAACAAGGTATAAAGGCGCGGCTGGGGCCGACGAACAAACACGAGCAAACGATTAGACGTGCATGACATAGACAGACAGACGCAACTTCATAAAGCATAGACCGAAACCGTTTTCCACGTCCCAGCCTGGTTCGTTCATTGCCTGCCTCTAGTGTTCTACAATTACACTGCGTTACGCGTGTCCCGACCCGGCGCCGATTCATAAACCCCTGTCTAATGCGCCTTGGTGGACTTTCCCTTTCCCGACTTGGAGGCGCCGGGCTGGATGTTGGCCATCATCTCCTCCTTGGTGATCAGGTGGTCGATGCGCTCCAGGTGGCCGAGGAGGCTCTTCATGTTGTGGCTCCACTCGTTCAGGATGTCGTCCGCGTCTCTCGGCTTGGCGAAGCTAACGATGCGGGCAGGTCTGTCGATCTTGGCGTAGATCGTCTTGGAGGTCACCAGCTCGCTGATGTACTTCTCCGTCTCGTCTTCGGTGAGGTCGAGGAGCTCTGTCAGGCGCTGCGTCTGGATGCGCGTGTAGTACTTGGCGACAACACGCACGTTGTGCTCGATCACCCGCTTGCGGAGATCTTGCCAGCGCTGGTGCGCCTTGTCGTCGCTAGACTGGCCAGGCTGGGCGTCGAACACGTCGGTTCCGCAGAGGTGGGGACCGAAGATCTTGGAGACCTCAGGCCAGCGCATGAGCTCGTGGACGGTAAAGAGCTTGAGGAGCTCGGCTTCCTGAGAGACCTGGCTGACTCTCGTGTCTTTTTGGATTCTGTGAAGCAGGTCGTGCTGTTCGTTGTCATGGGGGGCGAGGATGACGAAGTAGATGATGCGCTGGAGCACCTGCGAAGAGTTAGAGTCACAATCATGTTAACAAGAAAAAGGGGAAACGTACGGGGTGCAGCTTCGCGGGATCCTCCTCGACGGCCTCCGTGTCGAGAACCTGGCGGTAGTGTTTGCAGACCTCGAGGTACTTGCTGTCGTGCTTCGCCAGGATGATTTGTTGCTCGTAGTACCGCAGCTTCAAGTCGGTTGTGTCGTCCTCCTTCTCCTCGGGGACCTCCTCGCCCCTCGCCTTCTTCTTCTCCCGCTCCTTCTTCTCCTTCTCCAGCTGCTCCGCCGTCTTCTTGGGCTTGCGTGAGAGGTATCTGGTGCTGATCTTGCGGCTCAAGATACCAGCCTGGGTCCAGTCGTCGCTCTCGATGCAGAGGGCAACCTGTGCGAGGATGAACTCGGTCTTCTCCCGACGGTCCATAGAACCGAAAGTCTCGACCTGCAGCTCGCACA
Source organism: Colletotrichum musicola (assembly GCA_014235935.1). NCBI lineage: Eukaryota > Fungi > Ascomycota > Sordariomycetes > Glomerellales > Glomerellaceae > Colletotrichum > Colletotrichum musicola. The sequence goes on from WIGM01001163.1 coordinate 8,900, forward strand.
GGATTTCCGTCGCCGCCTTCAGATCGCCCTGCTCCTTCTTGATATCGGAGAGAATCTTGGTGACGCGCGCGCGCTCGACTTCGACAAAGATCTTGCCCTCGGTGACTGTCCGGAGAGTCTCGATGACGGTGAGCTTGGTTTCGAGGTTCGGTGTGGATTCGAGGAAGCCCATGACTGCCTGGACCATCTTGGTGATGGCCTGCTTGAGCTGGCCATGCTTCTTGGAGAGAACGAGGGTCTGCTCGTTCATCAAGCTCCAGTCGCCGGCATTCTTGCTAATTGTGACAATGGCGATGAGTATACGCGATGTCGAGGCGAGATCTGAGGACTGTCGTGGGTTAGCACGGTGACGTCGGCGAAGGGAGGGGCAGCGTTGCTGACCTGGCGGGTCTGCTTCTCGAGGACGCTGAGCTTCTCGATGGCGGCTTGGATGTCGGTCTGCCGGCGTAAATCAGTCAGAAAAAGCTTCAAAATCGGACGCCTTCGCTATTGCCCACCTTGGCGAGCTCCTCCGCCTCGGGAATCTGCTTGTCCGTCTCCTTCGAGAAGTCCTTCTCGGGCTTCAGCGCGCCTTCAGACATCCTGGCGATTTATTGGCTGGTTTATGCGGTGTCGGACGGTATTTTTGAGGGTGTTCGGGTCACGGAGAAGTCGGATTGGAAGATTAAGGTAATTGTCGTGGAAGGCGAGGCTGATGGTTGTTTGGTGTGAGGCTTCCAGAGCTACGCAAGATGCTCGTGCCTACCTTACCTCACCCTGGCCTCTACGTACCGGATTAGGTAAGGCCTGGCGGGCAGGAGCGGAAGGGCGTACCTTTTCCCGAGCAACACAAATGCCCCACCGTCGCTGACGCGCTGGTCTGTGCACCAACTAACTCACTGACAGACTCATTCATTCAGAACCCCCAGCAGCAGTGCTCAACATCGCCAAATCATTCTTACATCTTCTCATTTTCTTGGATGCAATATCATGAATTTCTCAGATCCTCTCAAACACTGTAATACTCCTCTTCCCTCGAGATCTTCATCTCTGGCGTATAACGACTAACAATGCACTCTGCCTCATCCTCACTCATCTCGTCGTGGATCATCCCTGTCGTCCGTCATAGTCACTACTGCCTATCGTTATTGTAGGTGCTTGTTGGAGGTAGCATGTTCAGCCTGGGGGGTGTGAAGTAATAGTCCCGATGCCGATTCATTTCTCGGCCCAAGTTGTATTTGTGGATAGATCTGTTCAAGGACGACATAATTCGGGACTTTCATCAACCGGCTGGTGTTTTCTCAAGATTCGGAACGGGCAAGCGCCTAAAAGCTAATGCGTCTTTCCTCTGGGCTTTCTCCGACTGCGCAATAAATCGCTGAATCGCAGTCGTTGATTTTTGTGGCATAATTAATGAGAGCTGTTCCAGGTCGAGTAAAGGCAATGGCAATTTCACTTGTCGCGTCGCCAAGTTTTCACATGGTGACGACGGACGATGGCGACGATGACGGACGATAGTAAGAATAATACACTAAAAGTAGTTAGTAGTAGACTAGAATAATTAAAGGGATGTAAAATATTTAACCCGGGGTTGTGAAATAATAGTTCCCATCAGCATTCACCAGAACTGAGCTCGACTGTGACCAACTCGCATCACGGAACGAGCACAAGTATGCCAGTCAACGAGTCTTTTTTTTCATGTCTAGACCCCGATCTGGCGACTCCAGTCTCAAACAGCCAAGTATTTTACAAGTTTACACATTACATACTAATCATCTTCCGACCTCCAAGCACTCATCTCTTAAGGGTTGACCGGAGGGGGAGTGTTGTCAATGACGATAGTCGTGGCAGCGACCTGGCCGCACAGCAGGTCGCCGAGGCCTCCAGCACGGCAGTACGTGGGGACGTCGCCCTCACCCCAGTAGCCGACACTGTTGCATTTGTCAGGTGGGTTTCATAGACCCTTGGGGAACAAAGTATACTCACGCAAGGCCGAGCTCGTGGTAGATGCGCAGGGCGAACTCGCTCTCGGAGCCCTCTCTCAGGGTGAAGCGGTACTTGGAGTCGCCGCAGGTGATGACATCGGAGGGGAGGCCGGGGTTGTCGCCCACGCAGGCCAGGTCCGTGGCGTCGTCGCCCTTGAGAAGGAAGTTGACGTTGGTGATGGTGCCGTCCTGCTGCTTGCGGACGTAGAAGTCGGAGATGTCGATGTTCTCAGAGGGCCTGGGCTCCTCGGTCTGGGGAGCGGGCGCGGCGATGGCGGAGGCGCCGAAGAGGGCGGCAGCGGTGGCGAGAGTGAACTTCATTTTCGTGGTGATGCTTCGTGTTGAGAGTTTGCTGTAATGCTTATGGCTTCTCGTGAGTTGTGGGTGTTTGAAGGATAGGATTGCCTTAAGAGACTGGCGACCAGCGACCATTTATACCCACGAGTGGATGCCACGATGCCTCGCCAAGTCGGTCGTCGGTCAGGCGAGGTTGGTGATTTCGACGTCACCGGGACTTAGGAGGGAACCCTTTCTGTGGGGAATGCCTGTCCGGCAATGCCCAAAATGCCCGGCGCTCGCCCCAGATCCAACGACTGCCAGCACCCGAAAGCGAGGCCAAGACGACAGTCGGATCACCGGGCTGAGCTGTAAGGGTCCCACCTCATGGAGACTGGGCCAGGAATAGCAAACCAGACGAACCGATTGACGCGCATCGCGTGCCAATGAGCGAGCTAGCGTCCAACTTTGGGCGAATTTGAGCGCTTTCGATGTCCATATTACGCCTAGTGTATGGATAGCTGGGCGGCATCTCTGAGACCGCAGGCGACCTGGCGAGGTTAAGCGGACCTCTCGGGCACATGACGATGCTGAGAGAGGCAAAATTGGGTCTTCTTTAGAGGGAATAGCAATCGCCCTAGCGGAGGGTAACGTTGTTGTTGCTGTATTTGCTGTTGCATCGGGCGGCCAGAAGCGGGGGTGGGTATGCGATGATCATCTCGTATTTGCTCCTCCAGGTATTCGCCGGGCTGGGGCCGTTGTTTTTGCCGCAGCGGGGACACCCACAGCGTATCCATCGCATTGTCTACCAAGACGTTAACCGTAATCAAACCACCCATGGGTTGAAGCGGTATGCCGTTACACGCATTCCGCGGACCGG
>WIGM01001164.1:0-12017 GCA_014235935.1 Colletotrichum musicola
GGGCTTGTGCCAAAGTCTCAGATTGAATCCATGGTCAGCGAAAGGTTGGATCCTGCTTGGCTCGATCCCGGGCTTCAAGACAAGATCAAGGCTCGACTGCACAGATCGTTCGATGTGTTTGAAGGCAGAGTCAAAGATATTGAAAGTGTGATCGATGAATTGATTGAGAAATTGGATCTTGAACCAGGAGGCAAGGTGAGCGACTGACCACATACGCAGGTCTCCGCCAGTGTCCCAGCTCACTTTTTCGCGCAGGTTAAATGGCAAGAAGCCTCGGTCATTGTTCGAGAGTTCAAGCGCGCGACATTTACACTAGAACGGTCAGAATATGAAGAACTTCTTGAAACTATTAAAGAGGGCGTCTCGAGCGTGGAGTCCATGGTCGATCGGAACATCAAAATGGAGCCCGAGAGGAAACGTCGGTCACAAGGTCGTCTCATCAGAATTGCCCGCGAAGTATCTGGTAGCGTTTACCGAGCGTTGGTCTCGAGTCTTCAATGCAGCTGCAGCCACAGGCTTCATCTCGGCTTGGCGTCGCGTTCCGTCGATATACCGCACGGGGAAGCCGACGATGGAGTCATTCAAAGGCTCTCCTTCCGTCTCGCGGTCACATTCGAGACTATCGATAAGGAGTCGATCAATGCCAACGTTTCGTGGGAGGAGGTTCTCGTTCGAGCGCTCCCTAAGGAAACCATATGCAGCGTTACGCCGTCCGGGAGCAATCCACAGGTCACCGGCGTCAAGAAGAAACTGGTGAGCTTCGCCGTGACACAATCGTCCTCAAACACCCCGACGGGAGTAGCGCAACGAACTGCGACGATGGTAGTCCAGAAGACAGTCTCAAGCTCTTCACCTGGTGTCGGCAACTCAATGGCCAAGCTCGACGAGCACATTAACCTCTGCGCAAGCATCCGGCGGAGCCAGAAGCAAAAAGCCCTGGACTGCTACGGCATGATCAGAGACCGGACGCCGCAAGCTCCGCGTGACTTCTACGTGTATCCGAAGCAAAGTTCAAGCTCCGACGGGCAGACGTGGTCGATCGTGTCGCTGCGGGAGGTCCTGGAACGGCCGCTCCTGTATCCTCACATGTCCTACACGGCCAAGCTGCATCTCGCGGCCATGATATCCTCGAGCTTTCTCCAGCTCCACCAAACCCCATGGCTGCCTGACGACCTGTGCAGCAGCAATATTCTTTTTCTCAAGAAGGGCGTCGATGTCGATTACGAACATGCCTTCGTCTTAAGACGGCAACCCGAGGGCGGCCACAAAGCGAGCAGCAAGGCAAACGTTCGGACCTCGTCTACCCTGCGTTCCCTAGGCATATTATTGCTCGAACTGAGACTTGGGGGGACGCTGGAGTCGTTTCGAATTCCTTACGAGAAATCCGTCGGTGATGAACGCAACCCCACGTACGACTCCATGGTGGTAGATAGGCTCTTGGACCGGAACGACAAGGTGGGCGAGAACTACGCCTTGGCGGTGCGCTGTTGCGTGTGGGGAGATTTTGGGAGACAAATAGACTTGGATAATGACGACTTCCGAGAGGAAATGTACGAAAAGGTGGTGGCGCTGTTAGAATCTGATCTGAGCCGAGCGACGTGGTCGTCTGGGGAGAGGAGGGAGTAAGTTGATGGGGACTATTATTTCACACCCCCCAAGCTGAATATCCCACATCCCACTGGCAGCAGTAAGGACGACGACGATGACGGACGACAGCAACAAAATCATACTAAAAATAAATAGTACTAGGTTAGAATAGCTAGAGGGGATGTGAAATAATAGCTCCCAAGTTGATATATAACTGAGATGTGGAAAACATAAACAATTAGGTATTCGAAGGGTTGATCTTCCTCGGTTGTGATGTCGGACATTCAAAGATGGATCTGTTGGAACCAAGAGGAATGAGTGGCAAGATACGAATGTCACTGTTGCCTGCGAAAAGAACGACTTGTATGCCCTCAACGAGTTGCAGACGTGGCTGTTTGGGTCATCCGCCGACGACTTTCTTTTCAAGTGTGCTGCAAGGTTGAGGATGCAGGGCGTCAGGGCGTCAGGGCGAGGCTAGATGCTACTTTTTATTCTTCGATCCGGGCCTCGACTCACTCATCTGAGATTTCCATGGGTAGTTGTAGTCAAAAGTTTGTTGGTGATTCTCAGTGAATGTGGTGCTTTGCTGACGAGACCGCTGGGGCCAGGCTCATTGATCGCTGGGTGGCTTCGGTCAGAACCTCGGATTGGCGAGAAACAAGAGCAGTGGGGCACCCGGCGGGTGGGTTTTTTTCGGATTAATAGTCTAACCGGGACCTGCTGGCAGAGTATGCTTACACAAGCACACCTCAAAATCGTCAATGGCCTCACTTCTCACCCCCGATCTCATGAACAAAACACCAAAAACTCATCCCGGACATCCACAGATGCCGGGATGAGGAAATATGATGACCCCGACCCGATTTGAACGGATAACCTTTCGATCTGGAGTCGAACGCGCTACCGTTGCGCCACGAGGCCTCTTAGTGATAAAATTAAAGTGAGAATGTCGTATATGAAGGTTGAGCGCAAAGGGGCGATTTGGGGCGGAGTAATAAGCTCGCCTCGCATGCGTGGGCGGGGTCGGCTTCGACAGGGGTCTGTGCCTGCATAACGCGGAACCTTATGCAGCGAGCTTGCCGGCACCTAGGCTCGCTCATTTCTCTCCCCAGTGAGCGGCAATGAGACGCGATGAGCTGGAATCTCATCTCAATTCATCCAGATAATGATTTTCAAGCATTTGTGATTGATTCACATATTCTATGCGTCTGTTGACCACATGGCCTGAAAACCCGTGTAAAATGTGAGGTCGGGGCGGCGTTGTAACTCAGCCGGGCCGCTCATGAAGTGAGTGAGTGTATTACCCCAACCACCACCCCGCAGACTTGGCCTGAGGTGAGCGACAACGGATGATCGACACACTTTCCAGCTGCCAATTCAGGCGCTTGTGTCGGCCCGTTGAGTGTCGATCGCTCGGTCTTTGAGGGTGACTTGCATCGGATATGCGTTGCCGTCTTTGGCAGGCGACTACGGACAGGACATGTTTGTTGATTAGTAGAGTTCCGGCAGCAGCGCCCACCCCCCGACGAGATGGCGCGTGTGTCGTCTATTATGCTTTCGCCGGCTGGCGGGAATGCCCGCAAGCTCAGAGCTGGTCGAACTTTCAATTAGACTCGAACCACGAATTGGGTTTGCGGACAATTCGACCGGGCAGCTGGCGTGGACGATTTACACTGACCATCAACTCACAGATTATTTCACCGTCAATCACAATCTGCGGATGCTTCAGTTGAAAGACGAAAAAGTGTATGTATTACGGAGCTGTCGTCAGAGGCCGTGAAAAGACCTCGCTCCTAAGTGAGTAATTATGTGCATGAAGTCGTCCCCGAAACTGACCAAGCGGTTCAGCTTCCCTATTAAAAGCGACAAGATCTCATCATCGTTCTCATCTCGTATGTCGTCATGACCCCAAATTAGAAGAAAGGTAAAAAGGTCCACCAAGAAGAAAGAATCAAAGCAAAAGGCGTGTTTACAGAACAGCCTTGCCGAGGTTGTTGAGGAAGTTGCCCTCCTTCATGGGCACGTTGGCGCTGCCGAAGTCGGTGTTCTCGAGGGCGGTGCGGGCGGCGGGGGTGAGGGACTCCCAGGCGACCAGGGGCTGCATGCCGCCCTGCTCGGAGGTGAAGACCATCTGGTGGTTGATGACGACGATGCTCTGGTAGCCGACGCGGGGGTGGGTGCCGGTGAAGCTGATGCCGGACTTCTTGGTCTCGTACTTGCCGTGGCCCGAGACGGAGACGCCAAGGACGGTGGCGGACTCGGACGCGGCGGACAGCCAGACGACGATGTTCTCCCAGTCGTGGCGGTGGCCGAGGCCGGTGCTGGGGGAGTCCTTGGGCATGTAGTACGAGTACATGATGGCGTAGGCGCCGTTGTAGGAGGCGCCGCGGGCGTAGACCTGACCGGGGCTGGAGGAGCAGCCGCCGTTGGAGGAACCAGTGGGGGAGAGGCCGCCGCTGGGAGCGGATGTTAGTTGGTGATCCAAGAGGATGTGTACAGGAGAGGTTTGCTTACCTGGTGTCGCCGGCGGAGTTCACGGCGGGGAAGGGCACGCAGCCGTTGAAGACCTTGAGGTAGGGCTTGTACTTGAGGTACAGGTTGCCGACGGTGCCCGAGGGGACGGTCTCAGGGAAACCGACGACGGCATCGTGGTTGATGACGGCGCGGGGCTGGAGAGGAGCAGCGGAGATGGTGCTGGCAGCGGCAGCGAGCCAGGTGGCGAGGCGGAACAGGGAGGGGGCCATTGTGAATGTTTGTCAAAAGACTGAACTGTGAGGAGGATGGGACTGTGTCGTGAGATGAACAGGAAGATCGTCTCTAAATATACCTGTCTGAAGTTCTGAAACTTGGTGACAGGAGTGACGTATTAGGGAGAATGACTCGGGAGGAAGAAGAGATGATCTTGGATGCTTGATGCTGAGGAGAAAGGAGTTTCTGTTCCTGCATCTGATCAGCAACCTTCCTGCATCTTATAGTCGCATCCTGTTGATTCTTCTCGTCCTCAGAACGTATCGCTCGTTCACGCGGGCAATAAGGTCGCCAGGGGTCTGGACAGGCAAAAATCAATATTTCCCACCCGCGATTCTCCATCATCTCCGAGCACACACCACCTGCGCCGTGGATTCAAAGTCACTTGAGCGCTTCTCAACCCCGCCCGTGGCACGGCAATGCGACGCAATTGGGCCATGTCCCCAAGTGCCGTTTGCCGATGCTAAGAGTAACGATGGGGCCCTCCCGCCTTTGGACCCCTGAGGGGAGGGAGGGGAACTCGGAGGCCGATGCTATCGTGAGGCTTGAGCTGCCCGTTTGGACCTTGCCCAAATCTCATTGGGGGCCACGAGGGGGAAAAGAGTGGTGGTTGGGTCTGTCAGTTTAGTCGGGGAGAGAGCCCAGGGATCTGCGATTGCTCGATGGCAGCGAGGTGCCGAGCACATCCCTGTCACGGTGCCTGGATCTGGCATTCTTGTCCGCCGCCAGTGAAGGCGCCATGTAACCTCGATATCCCACCTTTCGCCGCGTCCCCGCTCGAGCTCTTTTGCGAAGACGAGCTGTCAGGGACCTCGTGGTCTCTGGTCGTCGAGACGGTTGGCTGCCTCGAGGACCCTCTGGGGGAGGAGGGGGGACTTAGGGAGCGGTCTGCCATCTGACAGGATACCCGACAATTGCGGGAAGAGAAGGAATTGACTCAATTGAGTTGTGGGGAGCAAGACAAGGTTGGTAGCTTTTTTTTTTTTTCCTTCCCTGAAGCTTCCCTGGTTCCCTCACCTGAATTGCGTCTTCTCGGCTTGGCGCCGACAAGGTTGGACGAGGTGATCTGCACGTCCAACGGTGAACCGTAACGGGGAGCATAAAGATCGCTTCGCCAGGCGCGCCTCAGCCCGCGTCAAGTTATGCGCGCTGCCGCGGCTCTGGGGAGGCGGACGAGTTATCAGAAAACCAGGACATCGCCTCTGTGCGAGTTGTGTGGCGCAAGCGGCGTGATTGACCGTTTTACAACGGTTTCGCCCGCCAGAACGGAACAATTCTCCCCTGCGTGTTGCTGAGAGAGAGATCCACGATAGCGGCGGGACACTTCCCAGGGCTTAGCATCTCTATTGAGCTCTTTTGGGGGCGGCGTTCGTATAGACAAGCTTTCGAAATCCACTTTGCAATATCGAGCGCTCTGTTGTTCCGGCAAACGAAAGAGGCCATATCGTGGTTCGCCTACCGGAGAACCAAAGGGCCCAGGCTGGACGAATTGCCCCAAGCGTCGGGGCAGCCCACAACAGCTTTGCCAATATTCCAACATGCCCCGAGTCAGTCTTCGGCAGCGTCATCCGGGGTTTCCCAGGTGAGCTCGTTCAATGGGTCCCTGAGAAGGCGGTTTAAGCCTATCGAGAACAAAACAGGCGACGCGAGATTGCGGCGGTGGATGCCCGGGCCCAGCTTATCGGCTTCGAAAAGGGAAATTGAACGACACCGACTCTGTTCGCCGATCGTATTGTCGCCAGAAGAAGTGCAGAAAGGGAAGGAGGGAAAAGCTCAGTCGGGCCGCCTGATCAGACAAACCTCGAGAATACAGGATGAAGAGGGCCGGCGAGTCAAGACAGACATGATATTATTACCTATCTAGATCTGAGAGGAATGGTTGTGGGTATCTTTTCCGAACATCGTAACACACGATTCGCGACATTAATCATCGCCTTGGAAGACCCACGAGGCAGGTTGACCGGCTTTTACAGAGACAGAGACACACGAAAACGAAAAAAAATCACTGCTACGCTCGCACCGCCGCTGGTTTTCAGCTAAAGTCCCACGATTCTCCCCACAACTCGTTCAGGTTCAATCCCAGAGCTTCAAGACTAAAGTCGGGATTGAACGACTGCGCCTTTGCCAACAAGCTGTCAGCAATGAGCGCTGGGGAGAAGTCTGCGTGAAGACTCACCTGCGGGTCAATGGATGTTGGCATCCACGGCAGCGGTTGAGGCAGCAGTCCGTCGACGGTGTTCTGTGAGGCCGGGAAGCCATGGAACGCGAACGGTGTCACGGACTGAAGCGGCCAGGTCAGCAAATTTGTTGTCTTCGGGGGCGGGCAGAGTGTGGGACTCACCTTTGGTCTTTCCGGAACCTCCAAGCCCGGGATCTTGGAGAGTTCCGACTGTTGGCTCGACACGGGCGGCTCCTGGTTCGCCAGGAGCTTGTAGTGCAGCTGGACGAACCGTTCCGCCGACGATGCCTTGGCCTGTTCCGTTGTCTTGGTTCCCAGGTGGGCCTCGAGTAGGCCGAGGGCCGAGCACATGATGGAGTAGCCCCACGGCTCGTTGTTGCCGCACCGAAGCAGCCTGTCCTCCTTCATGGTGAGGCACTTCTCGAGCAACTTGACGGTGTGCTGCGAGTTGATCATGATCATGTTGGTCGAGCCACGAGGTTGCAGCATGGTGACGCTGCACAGGTTGACGGCCGTCGTGAGGGTATCTTCGCGCAGGAAATTGAGACTCCGGATGCCCTGCTCGTAGAGCTTGTCGTGGAGGAGCACGATGTCGCGTGCGGCGTTGTAGTAGATGATTTCCGAGTACTGATACTTGGCGTTGGACTTTCGCAGCTTGAGGAACGGCTGGTGGAGGGGGATGATGTACTGCCGCAGCTGGATGTGAAGCAGGGTGTAGGCGAGGAGCGGGCGCTTGCCGCCGTGGGTGTTGTTGTTGTTGTGCTCCCAGGAAGGCAGCGAGTCGATTTCGTGGGTGATATCGTTTGTGTATCGGATGACCTGGTCGTAGTCGATCTCGCCAGGCGGCCCGCACAGAAGCCTGCTGAGCTCCATGCGCAGCGGCAGGCTCTGGCGGGCGAGGTTCTGATACGAAGAGTACGTGTATTCCTTCCCCGGCTTGGACGGGGGCAGCTGCGTGGTGTCCTCGTCAAAGTCCTCGTCGTCCAGGTTCCTCGGCGGCTGCACGTCGTAGTGTAGCTGGCTCACGAGCGTAGGTAGTCCGTGGTCGAAGGAGGCCTGCATGTCGAACTCCTGAACAGTCGCCCAAATCCTCCTCCGCATCTCCTGGTTATAGACGGAGATCTTGCCAGACATGTGGCTCGGCTCGCGGTGGAGACCAACCGAGATGCCGTCCTGGATGAGGGCTCCCGAGTTGGTCCAGAAGCGCTTCTTCTTGACGGTGTTCACCCGCTTGCTCAGGTACAGCAGGCACGCGATCTGGTAGTGGATGAGCTTCCGGTGCTTCATGCTCTGGTTGCCCTGCCACTCCTCGACGGCCTTGATCCACCTCTCGGCGGTGGTCTGGGCGTTCGAGATCATGCCGGTAAACCTCAGCGAATCGTGGGTGTGGATGCAGTTGGCCACCGCGATGATGGCGAGGACGAGGGCCGTGAAAGCCGCGTAGCGCGACTCGCTCGGGTTCTCCCAGAACTGCGAGTACTCCCTCCTGAAGGTGGGAATGTGGATGATGCGGTGCATCTGTTCAAACTGGTCAATGTAGACCTCAACCAGAGCGTCCACCTGCTCCTTGGGCGGCAGCAGAGCTTCGAGATGGGGATCGGGCTGGGCAAAGAACTTGTCCCGGTCCTCCTTGCGCTTCTTGCGATCCTTGCGATCGTGGGCCTTGACGGGCTTCAGCCACTCGTCTGCCGTCTCCTTCATGAAGGGGCACAGGCCGGTCAACTGGTACGAAGTCAGACACGTGTCCTCGAGGAAAAGGCGGAAGCTCTCAGGCGAGCTCTGGAGACTTACCTCGATGAAAGCCATGGTGGCGTTGTGAGGACCAAAATACCTCGTCCTGAACTCCTTGCCCCTGAAGAAGCGCAGCTCCGACTTGTCGCCGCCGTCGCTGTGGTGCCAGCACGACTGCAGCTGCGAGTTGTTCGCGCAGGGCTCGGCTGCCGTGTCGGGAATGTCATCCTTCTGCGTGTGTGGTGAGTTGGTTCCGGCCACTGTGCTTCCGTCAAAGGAGGACATGGCCTGTCGTGTGAGCTGGTTCTTGAGCTGAGCGACCTCGAGCTCGAGGCGGCGGATGCGGTCGTGGTCCTTGGCCGCCTCCCGCATGACGGTGATGTCGGCCTCCTTGCCGGCCATGACCAATTCGCCGTTCCTCCGCGAGTCCAGCTGGGCAAATGCGGGCGGGACACCGGAGCTGGCGTTCAGGACGACGCCCGACTTGGTCTCGTAGGTGCAGCGGTCAGGCGTGCCGCTCTTCAGGCAACGCTGGCACGGGTAACCGCGGTCGCAGGACAGCTTTCTCCGGCGACACTCTAGACAGCTGAGACGAACACGTTGGCGCTTGCGGGGGTGCTGGGTGTTCTCATCCTCGTCACCCCGTGAATTGGTGGGAGACAGACCCCCCACAGTGTCATCTACCTCGGGAGACATTGGTGGTGGCGGTGATGATGATGTGTAGACGAATTGCGATGCGGCTCGCGGTGCTGTGCTTTTGTGCGTGTGTTTTGGTACCGACGCGAGGGAGAGTTTGAAGACGGTCAGAAACGAGGGAAAAATGTGCCGCGCGCAATGCTCGCCACCGTCATGGTTATAACCAAAGTGACAAAGTGACAATGACAAAACTCAACCAGCCCTCCGACTCGGAGCGCGCTTTTCACCTGCCGCTTGCTGTCAAGATGTGCTTGAAAATCCTCAGGGAAGAAACTTGCCCCTGTCCAGTCAGCGCCTCCTTACCGCCGAGGTGGTAGCATTCATGCCTTAACAGGCCGCCACAATATTTTCCCGGGACGCATGTTAGAGAAAGGCTGGATTGCTTATGTAAAGCTCGTTTCTCCGAGCGCCGAGGTGCCATAGCCGAGGTCTTCCGAGCAGGATTCTCCATCAATATGTGGGGCATCTGATAAGATTAGATCGGCCCTTCCCACCAAAAGTCCTCCATCCTTTGACTCACACTGCAGGGATCTTCATCAGATAATTTTCTCTTGGGGACGCTGCAACCCACAATCCGGTGGGATAAACCGACGCAAGACGCGCGGTTCCCACCATCTTTTTACATAAATCGAGATGCCCTTCTTCTGGCCTCATCCTCGTCGGATTTCTTTTTGTGGGATGATGGGGGGAGTGCGACGACGACGCGGCGAGCAGACGCGGCCCTAAGACCAGACGACGCCATGAAAGTCATCCACATGCCTGGCGCCAAAACGGACGCCGCCATATGACGCGCCTTCGGAATCCTCCATCGTTAGTCGGCCGTCAATGCCCTGGGTAATCACCCGTTGGCTAGGTCGAAAAAGAAGGGGGAGAAACCTCAAAGACCTCTCTCAAGGATGCCGCGCTACGTCCGTCCTGACGGACCACGAGCAGCATGCGACTGTCCAGGGCTGTGCCACACCGACCGTCACTAGTCCTGCCGATGATCCCGGGCTCGCGGTGCAGCAGTCTCCATCCATGGATCTTGTTTGTCATTCAAACCTACGGTGAACCCTTGGCGCCGCCATTGGCATTGGGCTAGAAGTCTTGACCAGGCTCGCAGCGACGCACATCTTCCGAACGCGAGCTGCAACAATCGATTGAACGATGATGGGGAATTTCGCCAGTCGAGGAGTTGGCGGGCAATGTCGACGGACAAAGAACTGTGCAGACAACTACCGGAACTGTTGCCCAAGAGCCCTGCACCTCGAGCCACCGGCCTCGAGCAGAGCCCGGCTCTAAAATCAAAATCAAGGGGACGCACGCACGCAAGCGAGCGTGAACCACGTGTGGAGTCTGGCTTTTCAGCTGCTGCAAGTTGAGGCCATTCACGTTGCCTTGCAGATGGACACCGACCGACACGAAACCCCCCACAAATGTCCAGGAAAAGCTTCTCGCCGCCACTCAAGCCCCCGACCAAGATTTCTTCAGCCCACAACAAAGTTATCAGATCAAGACATCCCTGTCGGTGCGGATCACCTCTCCGAGATCGGTGCAGGGTCCGGACGCAGCCACATGGAGGCGTCGAGGGGGGTGGGGGGCGGCTTGGAGCGTTTCAAGGGGATCGACGTCAAACACTGCACGGGACGACGCCTGCGTTCTGCGTTCTGCGTTCTGCGTTCTGCTCTCTGCGCGACCGCCGTGGCCCTGGTGTTTGCTGTAGCATTTGTGAGACAGGAGCCGGAGCGGAAAACGAGAGCCCGCGGCAACAGCATGTTTTGCTTCGCCGGTGGCTATGGTAAACCGTGGTTTCTTCTCCGTCAAAACCACGAAAAAAGACACCTCGAATACTGCCCATTGACGTCTGCAGTTCAATAGCAGACGTGAACACTCAGAATGCGTCTCTTGCTCAGTCTCCTGGTCGGATTCCTCGCCCTCGTCGGGGCCAATCACATCCCGGGTCGGAGCTTCGATCGGTTCATTTCCATCTGGCTGGAAAATCAGGTCTGCAGCCCACATTCCTCTGCCGGCAGTGACCCCTTGCTGATGTTAGTCGCGCCGCAGGACCTTGCCAAAGTCGTCAAAGATTCCCACTTCGCCGATCTCAGAAAGGAAGGGATCCTGCTATCCAATTACTACGCCAATACCCACCCGAGCCAGCCCAACTACATTGCGGCCCTTGCTGGAGACTACTTTGGTCTCAACCACGATGGACGCGTGCGCTTGCCAATGAACGTCTCTACCATCGTGGATCTGCTCGACTGGCGGGGCTTGTCATGGAAGGCCTACATGGAGGATATCCCGGGCCCCGGCTACCTGGCCGACGCCAGTGACGGTCACACGGGGGATGGCAAGTGGGATTACGTCCGCAAGCACAAGTTGGTTGGCCCGTCGGCGTTGTTGGGTTGTGGTGGATGCTGATGCTCTCGCAGCCCCTTTGTCTCGTTCGACTCCATAAACCTCAACGGGACCAGGCTGCTCAACATCCAGGATTTCCTGGATTGGGAGAAGGACTTTGAGGCCAAGACGGTCCCGCAGTACGTCTTCATGACGCCCAACTTGGTGAACGATGGCCACAACACGTCCCTCGAGTTTGCGGCCGAGTGGGTGCATGACTTTTTGAAGCCCATGCTTGCGAAGGGCGCTTTCAAAGAGCGCACCCTGATCCAATTGACCTACGACGAGGCAGCGACACACGGGCAACCTAACCAGATTGCGTCTCTGTTGTTTGGCAGCTCGATTCCGACAGACCTCAAGGGCACCGAGGACAGGACGTTCTACACGCACTACTCGATGATATCCACGGTGGAGTTCAACTGGGAGCTGCCAAACCTGGGGCGGTACGATGTCGGTGCCAACATCTTCAAGTTCGTCCAGGACCTCGGCGACAGAATCCTCGTCGCCAACAAAGACCCGCCCAACATGGCATCCGTGAACAACTCCGAGTCGTACCCGGGTCCGCTGAACAACGACACCAGCAAGTTCCGTCCGTATCCACCCCCGAATCTCGGCCTCAATGGGTCCAGCGGTCTTGCAATACTGGAACACATCCGTCTCCAGTGGGTGTTTCACAAAGAGCAAACGCCATACGACGGGA